>CAKNXH010064490.1:0-20695 GCA_932178445.1 Andricus quercusramuli | reverse complement strand
ACGACAACGACAGACAGTCACCGACGTAAACACTATTTTTTCTGACTCAGGGGGTCTCAAAACGTCGACATTTGATGGAATCCGCGAAAGTCATTTTTCACATAAAACCAATACCTTCTCATTATGATGAGAATGTAAAAACGAAGAAAACGTTCAGAGACACCGTTCGTCTACCTACCGAGGCTTCTTACCCCACGCGAAAAGTCCCCATTAAACCCAAAAAACTCGAAGACCTGAAAAAATGCTGGATTACATTCCAGGGGAATCCAGAATACTTTTTGAGGAAATCGCCTTCCGAAGGCCCACTCGGGAAGGCCAACAAGATATAGACAGTGATTGAAGACTGTATTAAGTCAGTTTCACTTGAAAAATGATTGTTTGTCATAACAACCTTGGCTTTTCAACAATTTATCGAAAAAACCAACGAAAAAAAACTTGATTTTGTTGTAGCATGTTAAATGGGCAGTAGTCCACACCTTTAAAAAATGCTATAAAATAGGGAAATTGTATTAAAATTCTCTTTCCTCTTCAAATATCTCTCTGACGACTGGTTCCACAAATGCGTAAGGCCTAATTGAGCAATTTGCCAATTTTTTTCGGAACGGGACAGTTTTTTTCGTTTTTCCAAAAGTCAGCTTTCTTGGACTACTGCCCCTTTAACATTCACCGATTCAAATAAAGAAGCAAATGGCTTTGCAAATAACCGAGGGGTACATAACTTCGAATTTTGGTGTACACCGATTGCATGATTGCAAGTGATTGCAAGTGATTTCAAGTGATTGTGAGTGATTGCAAGTGATTGCAAGTGTTTGCAAGTGGTTGCACGTGAATGCAGTGAATTCAGGTGATTGCCATTGAATGCAAGTGATTGCAGTGATTTCCAGTGATTGCAGAGTCAATTTTGAGTGACAGCAATGATTTAATGGTGAAATCCGAGTGATTGCAGTTATTTCGCGGTAAATTCCGAGTGATTGTAGTGATTTAACGGTGAATCCCGAGTGATTTCAGTCATTTCACGGTGAATTGTGAGTGATTGCAATTATTTCTTGGTGAATTATGAGAGATTCTCAGCTTTTTCAAATAAACATAGGTCAATTTAAAATCATTGCATGCAAAAGAGCGATTGTAATCAGTTTTGAAAGTACTGCTAGTAGGGCCAGAATGTTAAAAAAACTCGAAAACTTGAGTTGGCTTGAAGCTTGATAACTCGAAATTGCTGAAATCGTACGACGAAAATTTTTGAGATCTACTTTCTAGACGATATTAGATATAGTTCGACATCAAGTAATCAAAAATGCAATTTTAAGAAAGCATTTTTATCCCCCCCCCCCCCCCCCCAAACGTTTGTGAGTACAAAGTTATTGCAATCACTTGAAATCACTTGCAATCACTAACAACCACTTGCAATCACTCAGAATCACTTTCAATCACTGTGATTGCAAGTGATTTCAAGTGATTGCAAAGTGATTGCAATAACGTTGTACACCGATTGCAGGAGTTATGTACCCCTCGCAAATAACGAAAAAACTAAGGGAACTGTAGATGATACCTGCGTACAAGGTATATCTCCACTCATGGTGCTGCCCTCTAAACTGAGCTTGACAAATCGCCGTCCCAATAGCCGACGGTAGCTTATTTTGACATACAGTTATGGCCAAATAAGGACGATATTTTATTTCGCCCCTCGGAGTATATGCAGAAGGAGATGACGGTCAAAATAAGGAGAGTAGGTTATTCATTATTATACTGTAAATTACAATGAACAATTAATCATTAAAAAGGCAATTGTAATTGCACCAGCGAAACATTTGAGGTGAGTAAACCTCAAAATCTCGAAGACCGAGATCAGAGGTGGTTCTGACCATCGCTGTTAGGTGGCGCAAAAATCGAATACGCGAAATTTAAATTTTTTTATAGCTTGCTATGATCTACGAATAAAACATTTTAATTTTAGAAAAATAAAAATAAATTTTCGGGTCCGAATCAGCCTCCTGTCGCCGAGAGTTGAAAATGGTCCATGTGTTGAAAACGGCCATGCGGCGGCGCTATTAGTAACTTTGTTCGACTTGTTTTGACGGTTATATGCACTGTTAAAAATAATATTAAATTTAATATACCCATGTGGATTAAAATTAATATATCAATCAAATGAAATCGCCATTAAGAGCGTGTATATCAAATTTCATATACATTCATGTTAATCACTTACAAGAAAAATCAGATAATTCCATTTTACACAAATTCAAAATAAGTTCAACATGAATTTTCGACTCTAAATAATAAAGCATGATACCTTCTTCCAGTTAATCAAAAATATAACTGGATTTAAGTCAAAAAGATCAATTAAGCAAACAAATAACAGACCTAACCTACAATCAACTGTACTAGCATTAAATTTCTACTATTTAGACTGGATTTCGGAAAAAGTTCCACCCGTACGTCGCTCTTTCATTATAAATAACAATTCAGTCGACGAATTGTAGATTATTAATTTAATTGCGAATATTTGAAAAGATTTAAAGAAATGAAAGCACTTTGAGTTTTCATGCACACTGCTATACCGACCTGTATATTAAATTTAATACACATGTATAATATTAAATTTAATACACCAATGTATGTTACATTTCAGTAGCGGTTGTGCATATTTGCTTCACACACATGTATATTAAATCTCATACAGATTTTTCTAACAGTGTGGGTTTCGTCATGTAGAGCAGTTACAAACTTTTAAAAATGTTATAATAAAACGGTTTTTTATGGAATTATTATAAAAATGGTTCGGTGAAGTTTTTTATTAGTGGTTTTATGTTTGTTTATCGCATTAATTATGCCGATGTGTATTGCTCCGGGTTGCAAATCCGGTTACAAAACTGAACTCCGAGAGCTCTAAGATCCCGAATATGAAAAAATTCATTTTTCCTTCGTTCCTATTATAGAGCTTTGATTAAAATAACTGTTATAGCTTTATGGCAAAAAGCCAGTTCGTTTACAGTAAACGTTTTTTAAAGGAAGACATTCTCTACGAGAAAATCCTAAAAGGTCCCGATGGCACTATTTTGGGAAAGGTCAGTAATTATATATTTACTAAAAAATGTAAATGACAATTCAAAGATAAAACGAAAGTAAATTCTTTTTTATTCAATAAACTATTTATTTATTTTTATAATTATATTTTATGTTTTATTCCTTCATATCTATCGTAATTGTTTAGTAGTAATTAATTTCTTTGTGAAATATTTGAAATATTTCATAATATTTGTAAAATTATTGAAACCTTTGTGAAATTCTTGGGAAATCATTAAAATCTTTGTGCACTCTTTGAAATCTATCTGAAAATTTTGTGAATCTTTTAAATATATCCGAAATCTTTGCGAAATATTTGAAATCTTTGAAATCCTCAAAAAATCATTGGAATCTTTGCGAAAAATTTGAAATATATCTGATAATATTGGTAAAATTATTGTCATTTTTGTCAATTGTTTGGGAAATCATTTAAATCTTTGTGCACTCTTTGAAATCTATCTAAATTTTGTATGAAATATTTTTAATCTATATCCGAAATCTTTGCGAAATATTTGAAATCTTTGAACTCCTTAGAAAATCATTGAAATCTTTGGAAATCTTTGCGTAATATTTGAAATATATTTGAAATATCTGATAATATTGCAGAAAAAGAAATTGGCGAAATTAGCTAAAATTTGACTCTAAATCGCAATTTATTATAAGACTTCGAAAAATAATTCTTAATTAATTTGAGTGTTGCCAAAGATGAAAATATTCGTCAATGTCTTTCTTTAAGAGTGACTATACAAATGTTAGAATATTTTAGCTTCGTTACAAAGTTTATTTGATTTCAAACATATATCACATTTGAGAGTTCGTTATTTGTAATAGAAAATAATATTTCATGATGTATCTTATTATTTGTTTATAATATATATATATAGATATAATAATTATATTTATTATATAGTCGCATTATATTTTAAAACAGCAATATAAAAAAATTAGATCTTTGTCACTATATTTAAAAGTGTTTGAATATCCGGGGCTAATAGAAAATAACAAAAAAATAAATAAAAAAACCACAAATTAACGAAGAAAATGCCGAAAATATAACTAAACTAATTATAAAACTGAACGAATCATAAAATAAATGAATTGTGACATTCCCATGAATATTTCAATTGCTGAAATTCAAATTTGCCGAAAATAATTAATAATTGATTAATTAATGATTAATTAAATTGTTTGTTTTATTTATAATTTCATAATTTATTAATTCAATTTGTATAATTCGTTGATTGTACAATCCGGCAATTTTATAATTCGGTCTCGAAGTCTGTCTATTTTAGTTTCGGATATTTTTATTTTCGGGATTTTATTTTTTGTCAATTAAGAATCTTGTTGTTATTTAAAACATTTGAAATGTATTAATCCGATAATGTATATTTTCGACAATTTTTTTCATAAATTTGTGTATTCGTTATTTATTTCTTCATTATTTTTTATAAGTTCCGAATATCCATGCAATTTTTTTGGTTTAAATTATGTCAATTATGCCGCTTTTTCCTATATTAAACAAAATAATAAGTAAGTACATAAGTCTCATTTACTACATGACTCTATACTATATGAAGGAAAAATTATTTTGAATTGTTTTTCATATTTATTTTGTAATTTTTATACTTTTTTGCTATGGTATTGCATGTAGTGATGCCGCGATAGACGATAATTACGATACGATACGATACGATAATTGCGATAATCGATACGATAATGTAAATTTTTATCGTGACGATAAGACGATACGATACGATAATTTTGTCACGATACTGACGATATTTACGATAATATTGCGAAAAAAGTTTAACAAAGAAATTAAAATAATTTATTTTTTGATTTTGAATATGAAGAAAGTGATTTAGATCAGAAAACATTCTTAACAAGTATTATAAATCATCATTTTATTAAAGATTGGAGGAAGTATTAGTACTGAAATGAAAATCTACTGTTGCTAGTGATGCCGCCATAGACGATAATTGCCAAGTGTCCCCGCCTATTTTTTTTTGAATTATGCAAATGAAAAAAGTTTTACTATAAAAAACCGATTTTTAAAATATTATTGAGTGCTTAAAAAAAATGCAATAAATATTTTTAGAAATCCTGCGGTCAGTTTCAAGATATTAGTGAGGAAAATAAGCTCTCCAAATTTCATCAATTTATCTGTAACCGTTTTCAAGTTATCGTGTTCACAAAAAAGCGTGACATCCACACACACACACACGGAGAATTGCTTAGAACATTGTATTAGCCATTTTTAAATTAGGGAGGGTTTCATTAAATGAATTAAAATTTTTTGGACAATGGTACCATTACAAAGCTTCCTCTATGAGGAAGCAAAATAGATGGATCGTAATGGTATTGAAAGTTTTTTACATTCTCGTACCTATACTAAATTTAAAGTATTTTACATTAATTTTGATGAACGCGTGCATGAGTTTCTGCAGTTGTATTGCGTATGCATATACCACTTTTATCAAATTTATTGCACATGCACATGACGAATAATGTAAAATACTATAAATTTAATGTATGTGAATGGAAAAAACGTCCAATACGTACAATTCAAAATGACAGACTTTTCAAGTCTTTTTTTAACGACGTGACGTAAAAGCGACAAACATGCGTTCTTTGCAAATACATGTTAAATACGCACTTCACTCTGAGAGTATTATCCAATATTATGAAAAGCATTGCAAGATCCTGAGACAAGGCTGAATCTGATAATGAAAACTCTCGAATTCAACCGATGCTTGTCGGATTTTCGAATTATAATTGTCTTTTCAATCATGCAAAGTAAATAAACCTTGAATTTAATATAAACTATTAATTTGTATAAGAACTATATTCAAGTAACGATGCTTCTCCCACTAAATGTTTTTCACACTTATTATCAATGACCTTTTTCATCCAAACTTTAAAGGAAAACCTTCCTTTTGTTTCACATCTTATTTCTAATTTATGTGTTGATAAAAGGATAAATTTTCCAATTCTAACTTTTGCATCATTCTTACAAAAATGAATAATGGCTATTCTCTGTTAAAAAGATTCTGAAATTTTTAATTTTCTAAATCGAACAGTTATATAGCTACTAACTAAAACGCTTTAAATAACAAGATTTTCAAATTTCAGGGCCTTATTTAAAATGATGTGTCTCGTTCCGAAATTCAGGACGAGTAGTCAAATATTTTTCATTTTCATTTTACAATTTTTCGGGACGACTAGACATAACCTTATTAAAAGTCTAAATTAAAATTGAAACCTAATTCAATAAGTTTTGGTTGATTCCAACACACAATTGCAGGGTGCACAGTCTTCCCCTTTTTTCTTGAAATTCGTCTCTTTCCCCTATTCTCAAAAAATTTCCCCTTTTACTCTTTCCTCTTTAAATATACGAGATTTGAAAATACAATATTTGAATTACGGGAAAAATTCTCTGAAATTAGTTAGTGTACCCATTATTGAATAATAATTATAGCAATTATAGCACTTAAATAAATTATTTATGAATACATAAGGTTTACGTTTCAAGTGCTGAACCATTAAAAATAAATACTCTTTAAACAAAATTTGAAGCTGGGAGGAACAGTTACAAAATATGTATATAGTACTTTTTAAATAAGTATTAGAAGGTGAATAATTTTTAGTTGAAATGTGCAAAGTTAAATACCCAATTCTAATTGAAAAATTGAATATTCCAAATTCATCAACTGCAATGTTAAATGTTATAACGTGAGCAATTTTTAATTTGAGTTTAAGAGCACTAAAGTGTACGGCGGAGTGAAAATGCTAAAATAAATCAAATCGTTTGAGCTTAAGGAAAAAAAAAGCTTGTGGGTTGGCATTCGACAAAAGTGAACAACATTAAAACAGTTAAATTTAACGATTTCAAGTTCAAATCGTTTCCTATTGGTTCAAAAATTATAAAGAAGTTTTTATATTTGCAGCTTTTACTAGTAAATAATAATAAAGAATCAAGAAATTAAAAAATAATTTTTTTTCTCAATAACAACATTTTTGAAAATGTGCAAAAACATGTTATTTTGGATTGTGTGATACACACATTTTAAGAAAAGTTGAATATGTCGAACCTGAAATTTATCCAGCTTGAACCAAAGAAATATTTTATAATTTTGCTTTTTCTAAAAAAAACTTTGGTCGTGATGCAGGATTTTTGGAATTTAATTTTCTTTTGCGAGTTCGGAACGTTATAAACACCACTGAAAAAACTTCCCCATGAATAAAAAATAATAACATGTTTCTTTGGTTCAAGCTGAAGAAATTTCAGGTTCGATTCAATTAAAAAAACATGTTTTTTTGAACATTTTGAAAAAATTCGAAATAAGGCAACATTTTTTTTTAAATTTAAAACATGTTTAATTGTAAATTTAAAAAAGTGTGTAGAAGATATTAACCAATTACAAAATTTTTTCTTTACTTGTTTGGGATGTCAAACCACAAATTGTTATCCCTCAGCTCAAACGATTCGATTCATTTAAGCATTTTTACTTCGCCCTACTGAAGAGTGCAGTTTTAAATTTACATTTAAAGTATTAATTATAGTAAGGGAGAAATTGCAAATCTTGTAAAGAAATATTTATGAGAACGATGTTAAATATATCAAAATTGTGTATTTAACTAATTTGATTTTTTCTCTTATCACTGTTAATGGATTTCCAACGACCTAAGTATATCCAATTTAAAAAAAAAATAAATTCTCTAATGGCAGAAATCATTGAAAAATCATTGAAAATTATTTAAAAATATAACATTTCTTATAAAAGGATTGTTTATTCTTTTCGTCATGTAAAAAGAAATGTTTAATCTTTCCCCTTTTTTGTGACCAAGTTACCATATTTCCCCTTTTTTAAGCTTCTTTTGCGCTTTGATCCCAGCAATTATGGTATCCTGTTGTTTGAAACTGAATGATCGTTTCGTATTTTCTTATAATGGATTGGAGGTAACACTGAACTTTCACTTGTATTTTTCTTTATTAGAACCTATTTGGCATCATACATTAAATATAATACTCCACTGAAATATCTAATCACACGGAAATGAGAACAATATATTACACAAGAATTATGCTGAGGTTGTTAATTGAAAACATTGAATAAAAATCAATTTGCGCGTCGGACAACCGAATCAGCCAGGCGTAAGAATGGTACTGACCATCAGTCCCGCCAGAAGGGCTCCCCTGGACCAGAGTGGTGGGAACAGCCCCTGAGTGGACTCGTCCAAAATGAACGTTAGCATACAGAAATTCAAAAACTTGAGTGAAGCTCAAACATCCTCCCCACTTTGAAAGGCTCGAGGGTAGGCTTTCAAACTAGTTAAACTAAATAAGTGCATTCAAAATTTCACCCTTAAAACAAACACATTTTGACTTAATTGTTCTTATCAAGTTCATCCTTGCGCGGCAGGACACACAATTTCGTAATTGCACGTTTATAATCTCCGGTTGCAGTAGTCACTGTGGCCACACGAGCCACTCCATCCTTTCCGGGATGCAAGGCAGAGACCTTTCCTATCGCCCACTTTAAGGGAGGTAGATTCTCTTCCTTCAGAAGCACGACGTCATCAATCTTCAAAAGGTCCACGGAGTTACGACGCCACTTGGTGCGTTCTTGAAGACTGCTCAAGTACTCGACATGCCATCTCTTCCAAAAGGCTTGCTTAATTTTTTGTAGCCGTTCCCAGACATTCATACGATTGTCTGGAAATTGAGTGACGTCTTCTTCGGGTAGAGCCTCCAGTGGCTCACCTTTGAGGAAATGTCCTGGAGTTAGCGGTAAAGGATCGGCTGGGTCATCCGATAGATAGGTGATGGGCCTTGAATTGAGGCAGGCTTCGATCTGGGTCAATACTGTATAGTATTCTTCGAAGGTATAGAGCGAGTCTCCCAGAACTCGGCGGAGATGATGTTTCACTGATCGTACTCCAGCCTCCCATAGACCGCCAAAATGTGGTGACCTTGGAGGGATGAAATGCCACTTGATCCCTTCGCTGCTGAGAGTCTCTTTCAATTCTGTTGATTGTAAGGTGCTTGCGAGATCCTGAAGCTCTCTTGCAGCTCCAACGAAATTGGTTCCGTTGTCTGAATAGAGGTTGGCAACCTTGCCTCGACGAGCGGTAAATCTCTTGAAGGCACTGAGGAAAGCTGCTGTTGTTAAAGATGTTACCAACTCAAGGTGAATTGCCTTTGTACAAAAGCAAACGAACACTGCAATATATCCCTTGGTCGTGATTTGGCTACGTCTAGTTCCTGCCTTTATAGATATAGGCCCGGCATAATCCACTCCTGAATTGGAGAACGGTCGATTCTTCGTTGTACGGTCAGCTGGCAGGTGGCCCATCTGAGGGGTGACTGAAAGTGGATTGACTCGAGCACAAGTCGTGCATTGTCGAATTACATTCTTTACTGCATTCCTTCCTCGTACTATCCAATATCTCAGTCGAAGATTTGCCAAGACAGACTGCGGGCCGGCGTGGAGTAGCCTCTCATGTTCGGCGAGGATGATAAGTTTCGTTAGTCGATGATGAGAAGACAAGATGAGAGGATGCTTCTGATCTTCTGGTCGGTCTGAATTGCCCAACCGACCTCCCACTCGTAACAGTCCATCATGATCAATGAATGGATTTAGTTCCAGGAGTCGATCCTTGGTTCCTAGTTGGTGCTTGTGTTGCAGACGTCTCAATTCAGCCGTGAATTCTTCTTGTTGATTGATGCGAACCAGAGTTGTTAAAGACTGATGAAGCTCATGGGTTGAGAAAGGTTTGTCGAACCCCTCCTGATTGACTCCAGAAATGACCTGAAAGACTCGAAAGAGAGAGCTGGTTGCTCGCAATAGTCCTTGAAGTGTTGAATGCTGATGGAAAATGTGCTGTTTGGGCACACTAAGATGACACATGGCCACCTTTCTCTGTCCAGTTACTGTCTCTGGTATCTGTCGTTCATCTGGCCACTGATCAGCTTCCAGCTGCAGCCATGGTGGTCCTGTCCACCACAGAGGGTTCTCGATAAGTTCATTTGGTGGTAATCCTCGGGAAACTAAGTCAGCTGGATTCGCCTTTGTTGGAACGTGTCTCCAACTTTTGATATCCGTGAGTTGTTGAATTTTGCTAACTCGATTAGCAATAAATGTGGTCCAACTTCTGGGTTCCTTGGCAAGCCATGCAAGAACAATTTCGCTGTCCGACCAAAACCAAGACTGAAGGTCGAGTTTCAAAGAATCCTTAACTGTCTGAAAGAGTTCGGCCAGTAAAACGGCAGCACAGAGTTCTAAGTTCGGAAGAGTTTGCTGCTTTAGTGGTGCAACTCTTGACTTCGCGCACAGCAGCCTGACGGAAGCGATATGTGAAGTGTTGGAAGACCGGATGTAAATGCATGCACCGTATGCTCTTTCTGAAGCGTCTGCGAATCCATGAAGTTGCAATTCCGTGAGCTCTCCATCAATGACCCGCCTTGGTATCTTGATCTTGTTGAGCGATTCTAAATCTTCTCGATAGTTCATCCATTGTGTGTGAATTTCCTGTGGAATGGCCTCATCCCAACCTATCTTCAGCTGCCATAGTTTCTGCATTAAAATTTTTGCTGTTATGATGGCTGGGGCCAGCAGGCCGAGAGGATCAAATATTCGAGCTGTCTCAGAGAGAATTGTTCTCTTCGAGGTTGTTCTTGATTTAATATCAATATTGATATTATACTGCAAATTGTCTGCTCTTGGATGCCAACGAACTCCCAATGTTTTTGACTCTTCTGGATTTCCCAACTCGACAAACTGCGTAGCGGTTGCGGAATTTTGGTCCAAATTTTTCATCACTTCGGCACTGTTTGAACACCATTTTCGAAGATTAAATCCCACTTCCAGCAATGATGATGAGACCTGGGTACAAGTGTTCACAACCTCCTCAATATGATCAGCGCCAGTGATCATGTCATCCACATAAAAATCGTTGGCAATTACCTTGGCTGCTAGTGGGTACCTGTCCTTGATGATGTTCGCAGCCTCCTTTAAACACCTGGTTGCTAAAAAGGGTGCCGCTGCGGTGCCAAATGTGACTGTTTTTAGCTGAAAGATGGCGACTGGATCCGTAGGTTGTTCTCGCCACAGAATGCACTGTAGATTCCGATCGGCTGCATCTACCCACACTTGTCGGTACATCTTTTCTATGTCCGCTGTTATCACATACTGGTGCAGCCTAAAACGCAGGACGAGGGAGAGAAGACTTTCTTGAATGGTCGGCCCCACTAACAGCAGACTGTTGAGCGATTTACCAGAAGTTGACTGTGCTGTAGCGTCATAAACGATGCGGAGTTTGGTTGTAGTGCTGTCAAGTTTCACCACTGCGTGATGAGGAATGTAGTATCTGACTTGTTGATCCTTGAGTGATTCCTCATTCACGACTGACATGTGACCCAAGTCCTGGTATTCCTTCATGACTGAGAAATAAGCTGCTTTAAGTTGTGGATCTCTCTTGAAACGTCGTTCCAGACTTTCGAGCCTCTTTAGAGCCGGGTTGAATGAACTTCCCAGGGCACTTGGTTCCTCGCGCAACGGAAGTCTCACCACGAAACGTCCGTCATCACCTCTTCTGACATTTTTCTTGAAGTGCTCCTCACACAGAGTTTCCTCGGCTGAAAGAGTGCGTTGCTGATTGAGATCCTCTTCGATGTGCCAGAATCTCTCAATCTGGTTATACAGTCTGCTCATGCTGAGATTGCACATTCCCCTGCGAGTTCCTGATACGTTGGAGAGGTCACCTGCTATGATCCAGCCCAGCTTTGTCTTCTGTAGTACCGGGAGACCAGGTCCCAGCTTAATTTGTCCGACACAGATTAATTCCCAGAATATGCCGATTCCGATGGCAGTGTCGACCGGACCTCCTGCGTGGTACTCTGGATCAGCTAGTTTGATGTTAGGCGGTATGACCCATTGTTGTTCTTCAGCTGTCAAGACTGGCAAATCAATGGTGACCCTATCCATGACCAAAAAGTTCAAGGTTGTAGAAAAGGCATTAAATCGTGAGCCAATGGTGGCCTTGGTATGAGAAGCACTTTGAGTGCACGTGCCTCCAATTCCACCAATTTCAAAAACTTGATTCTTGACGTTCAGCTGAAGATGTTGACTCAATGCCGTGGTCATAAAGTTTGATGTAGAGCCGCTGTCAAGCAAGGCTCGACAAGTATGTGGTTTCCCGCGATGATCCAGGATGTTGATGACTGCCGATCCTAGGAGAGCCTCGTAGCCTGACTGCGTCGTGAGTGCTGTGACCGTGGCAGTGTGCGCAGCTGATTTGCATTGTCCAGGATTTGTGCTGTTGTAGGCTTCTGAACCGCCTCCGTCTGAATGAAGAATGGTATTGTGCCTTTGAAAGCAGACTCTGCATGACCCCTTGCATTCACTGCCTGGGTGAGCTCTTTTCAAACAATTCGTGCAGAGATCCAAGGCACGTACTTCCTGCACACGTTGCGTGATAGTAAAAGCCTTGAACTCCGGACAAGCGTAAAGTTTATGTGGTTTCCCGCACTTATAACAACCATTGACTTGAGCAACATTCGCCTGAGACTTGTGTGCTGGAAATTTATCTGGTTTAGTGTATACTTTACCCTTGGCATTGTTGAGCGATGAGGATTGATTTGATTTCTGTTGCATGCACGAATCAGTCCGATATACTGCCTCTATCGCCCCGCACCTGTGTGATAAGAAATCCAACAGCTCCTTCAAAGTGGGAACCGTGTCGTCATTGTTCCGCATTTCCCACTCTCGAACGGTGCTCTTGTCCAATTTGTCCGTGATGAGTTGAATGAGGATCGTATCCCAAGAGTCGACTGGTTCCTTTAGGGCCCTGAGAGCTTCGATGTGACGGCGTGCTTCGTCGACGAACTTGCGGAGATCAGTGTGCGCTTCCTTGGTTAAAATCGGCAGCCTTAGTAATGCCCTTGTATGCTGAGACACGAGCAACCGCTTTTTTTGATATCGGTCGCACACAAGCTTCCATGCCACTGAATAATTGGCATCCGTGATGTTCAAGGACTCGACAATTTTCGCTGCATCTCCCTTGAGTGCTGAGCGGAGATGACATAATTTGATTACTCCTGGTATCGAAGTCTGGTCATGGATGATGGACTTGAATAGATCATGGAACGATTGCCACTGCTGGTAGTCCCCGTCAAATGTTGGCAGTGTCATTTTTGGTAGATCATATTTCTGATTGATTGGTATTTGTCTATGTATCCCTGATGGTGTGTCATGTTGTGGCTGAAATAATACTGACGATGACGACGACGAAGATCCTGCTGGCTCTTCCACGGATTTAATTTTAACCTTGGCCAATGCTACCATGGAAAAGTATAGATCATCGAATGTTTGTCTAGCTATACTTATCTCAATGTCAGCTTCCTCGTTGTCGTCTTCTGCTTCCTGGATGGTAAGTTGGTCCAGTTTCGTTTGGATGGTGTCAAATTCATCGTACGACGAGATGACTTTGGCTAGCCTTTCCTTCAGTTCGTCAACTGAAGCTGCCGAATCTAACCCAGAAACATAGGTTTTCAAACGAGTTAGGTTGGATTTGAGTAACTTCCGCCGATTGACAAGATCCGTGCGACTTGTCATGCTGACTGTATGCCGTAAATTACGTGAGAATCCCTGGGTGCGTCGAAATGGTGATAACCACAGAGGAGATCTTGACGTGTCAAAGTCACGTTTCTGTCTATGGACCTGATGACCCCCTCTTCGACCGAAACTGAGTCAGTGCTGACGTGGGTGGTGGTTGCTTGACTGCAAGAAGGGAGGCTGGCTTGTTCTCCCTCCACTGCCCTGTATCCTGCTGACGTCACTGAATGCTGGTGATGCACGTCAACAAGTTTGAGCACTCACTGCTACCCTCTCACACACTGTCTCACTGTAAGCTTTCTGCTGAGATGACGCTTACTAACACACTTACACCCTGTTTTACTGTAAGCTTCCTGCTGGAATGACGCTCACTAACACACTTACACACCCTGTTTCACTGTTAGCTTTCTGCTGAAATGAAGCAATGTTTTAGTAATCCTAATGCACTGATTGCTTTTTCAATTAACCTTTCACTAGTTCACTTTGCCAAAAAATCCGGCTCGAAGGACCATGTTTGAAACTGAATGATCGTTTCGTATTTTCTTATAATGGACTGGAGGTAACACTGAACTTTCACTTGTATTTTTCTTTATTAGAACCTATTTGGCATCATACATTAAATATAATACTCCACTGAAATATCTAATCACACGGAAATGAGAACAATATATTACACAAGAATTATACTGAGGTTGTTAATTGAAAACATTGAATAAAAATCAATTTGCGCGTCGGACAACCGAATCAGCCAGGCGTAAGAATGGTACTGACCATCAGTCCCGCCAGAAGGGCTCCCCTGGACCAGAGTGGTGGGAACAGCCCCTGAGTGGACTCGTCCAAAATGAACGTTAGCATACAGAAATTCAAAAACTTGAGTGAAGCTCAAACACCTGTATAAAAAAAAAGAGTTGCCATTTGTTTGTTGAAACAGTAGTTGCACTTCTGTCAGTCATTCTGTTTTCTAAAAGTACGTCATTGTACATCATGAAAATTCAGTTTTCTCGTTCATATTTCATAAACTGAAAGTTTCGGACTAAAGTAAATAGTTAAATTTTATTTTAGTTTTCCTATGCGATCTAATGAGAAATGAAAACTAATTTAATGTCCTTGTAAAGTCAATAATTTAAGAAATAGACTCAATATTGGAGTTTTCTTTTTGTTATTTCTTCTTTATCATTATTAATAAAAAAAGAAAGAAACTCGTGATTTATAAATTCGATGGGGGTCTGATCACTCCTTCCATTTGTGTGTGTGTGTGTGTGTGAAATTTAAACGCGTACCTAGATAGCGATTTCATACATGCTTGAGATATTAATTTTAATATACATTGGTATTTTAAATTTAATACTATTTTCAACACTGTTGCATGAAAGAGAAAATACTCTTTGTACGAGTCATCCTGACCGAATTAGTGTGCTATACGCAGATCAACAGTGAGAGGTCCATGATCGATGACAAATAGGAACATAATAAACATTACTGTTGTGTAACTAAAAATTATCTAATAGTCTTATCACTAGAAAGTATGATTGGTAATCAAGGAAAATATTCACAAAAAAGCAAACGAATATGTCATAAATGCATCATATAATTCATAATAAATTCATAATTGATTGATAAATTTTATATTTTTTGAAAAACAAACTTAATGAACTTATAATGGAACTTAATGATGTTCGGGCATCTGTCGATGGAATTTTTTTTGCCGATGTCAGTGTTTTTAATTGAGAACGTAATGATAATTTCATTACAACTCATACTTAGTTGATGAATTCTATGATGTTTTAAACAAATTTAATTAACATATGCATTATTTGGGTATTTTTCGACGAAAAAGTTTTATTTTATCTCAGTCCTTTCAATTTAAGTTTCTCATTACTTTCATTCTTTTGATAAGGCTGCAGCTTCAATATTGAGTAGAATAACCTTTTTCTTCCACTTTTGTCTATGATATACTATTTTTGGATCAGTGAAAATCAACATTTTGCTCCCAAGATCCGTGTTAATAGCCTCTCTGCTACATTTTCCAGTGTTGAATTCTTTAATATGTTTAAAGATTTTATTATTCGCTTCATGAGCTTCCTTTGTTAGTTCTACAATAGGAAGAAAAAATGATTCGATAATTTTGGCACCATGAAGAAGGATTTTGTGAATCGTTACAGGTATATAATACCGACTGTAGAGGATACTGTAAAGCTTCGCTGTTTTTCGGCAAAAATAGAATTCGAGAGTGTAGCACAAAAAAAAATGAATAGAGAAATCCAAGCTGAATTATTATGGTGCAGCCTAATAAAAACACTGATATTGAAAAAGGCGAGTATTTTCATAGAGAAATGACCAAATAATGCATTGTTTATTGAATTTCTTTGAAGAAATCATCAAATTTATCAACTAATTATGAATGTTGCTGCAATTATCAATAAGTCCCCAATTAAAAAGACTGACATCGAAAAAATTAAAAAAAATTTTATAAGCAGATACCCGAATAATGCATTTGTTTATTAAATTTTTGTTGAAAAAAATATAAAATCGATCAAAAAATTATGAATTTTGCTGAAGTTATCATGAAGTTCCTAATTAAAAAAGTTGACACAGAAAAAAAAACGAATTTTTCTGTCAACAAATGTCTGATTAATGCATTTGTTTATTAAATTTGTTTTAAAAAATCATAAAATTTATCAACTTATTATGAATGTTGCTGAAATTGTCATGAAGTTCCCAACTGAAAACACTGGCATTGAAAAAACCGAATTTTTCTGCTGAAAAATGGCTGAATAATGCATTTGTTTATTAAATTTGTTTAAAAAAATCATAAGATTATTCAACAAATTATGAATTCTGCTATAATCATCATAAAGTACCGAATTGAAAAAAATTGACATAAAAAAAACGAAATTTTCTATCGAAAAATGCCTGATTACTGCGTTTTTTCATTAAATTTGTTTATGATATAAACAATTATAATCTTGTGAGAAAATTTTTTTGATATAATATTATTTCCATTCCGCGTCACGCTGCCGCCGCCGGCCAGTGGTGAACGCAGGGAGGGGGTTTGCGGGTTCCCGCGCCCCCCCCCCCCCCGAAGTTTCTGAGAAAATTCAAAAGTTGTGTTTCATAATTTCCCTTTACTGAGCTGGAGTGAAAAAACCAAGGGATGAAGATTTTCTTGATGCTCAAGTGTTATTGCAATTTTGCATCTTTTCATTGAATAAAGTTTCCATGAGTTTTTATTGTTGTATAAAGCTGAGAACTCTTCGTGTATGAATTAGGAGAAGATTTCGTTAATTTGAAAGTCCTCTAAAAAGCTAAAATAAAAGGTATTTCTTATTTTGCAGTGGATTGTGTTTTGTTATATAATTGAATAAGTATTATTTTCAAATTGGAGTAGATGAAATATATTCTAGGTATTCTTATCGTACCTTCAAAACCAGTGAATGACACAACTACCTCACAGTAAACGGCACCCCGTAGAAGATGATTTTAGGGAATTATACGCACTTTTTTAAGTGATATCCATGTTGTTATGATTGCTATTTCATTTATTGTCTAAAGCAACTCAATTACATAATATTTCTTACAAATACCTTTGTAAGTTCTTTTAAATTCAAAATCAATACCGGCGTCGTTCACTAAATCTGCCGTTGATTTGGAAGAACACCGTTAACTGCAATTCTGATAAGTCACCTGAACGCAGTTAACGGTAGGCGGCTCAAGGGACTTATCCGAAATGCAGTTAACGGTGTTCTTCCAAATAACGGCAGAAATGTAATGTGTCGTTCACTGAAAATGTGGTGTCGTTAACTGAATTTTAATAAATTATTTTATAATAAATATAACTATAGTTTGTCAAAGAATAATTATATTACTGGGTACTGTCTGAACACTATAAAAATCTACCTTTTCAGATGAATCCATCTTCGTTACTAAACGATTAAATGGGTTAGCTCTTCTCAATGTTCACAGAGACCGACAAATCAGCACTGATCAAATATTAGATATCATGGCTAAAAACCGAGAAAAATGAGTATAGCACTGTAGCTGCGACAACTTGCACTTGTTATCGTGCCTGATTTTTATATTAGGGTTTCAATTTTTACATAAATAAACAAATATGACGAAAAAAATGGCCATTTCTTCCATTTGACGTTTCCGGTGCTCGTCAATAATAGGTACATTATTGAAATCACCTAAGTTCCATAGAGTAACATTAGTTAACGATGTTCCAATATTATATAATAAACATAAAAATTTCTTGTAAACAAATTATTTGTTGAAAGAATGTTTTCTACGATTATCCATAATTTTACGTTTTCTGTTCTATTGCAAGAAATTTGGATAAAAACAATATAACGATGAAGACATTTCTTCTTAAGATTGTTATTGTCAATATTATAAAAAATTTAATATACAAGTGCATTAATCAGGCATTTTTTGACGGAAAAATACGTTTTTTTCGATGTCAGTTTTTTAAATTAGGAACTTCATGATCATTTTAGCAAAATTTATGATTTGATGAATCATCTCATGATTTTCGAAAACAAATTTATTGAAAAAATGCATGATTGGGACATGTGTCGACGAAAAAATTCTGAGAAACTTAAACGGAAAGGACGCAGATTGAAAAAAAACTTTTTCGTTGACAAATACCAAACTAATGCATATGTTTATTAAATTTGTTCAAAACATCATAGAATTTATCAACAAAGTATAAGTGTCAATGAAATTATCATTAAGTTTCCAATTAAAATGGCTAACATAAAACAAACAATTTTTCCATTGACAGATGCCCAAATAATGCATTTGTTTAAAAAAATCATAAAATTTATTAACTATTCATGAATGTAGCTGAATTTATTATGAATATCCCAATTGAAAAGTCTGATATAAAAAAGAAAGAATTTTTCCGCCGACAGATGCCCCAATAATGCATTAAAAAAAAAAAAAATTTGTTAAAAAAAATCATAAAATTGGTCAAAAAATGATGAATTTTGCTGAAATTATAATAAAGTTCCTAATTGAAGAAATTGAAATCGAAGAAAACGTATTTTTCTGTAGACAAATGCCTGATTAATGAATTTTTAAATTAAATTTATCTGAAAAAATCATAAAATTTATAAACTAATCATGAGTGTTGCTGAAATTGTCATGAAGTTTTCAGCCGAAAGGACTGCAATTTGAAAAAAAACTAATTTTTCTGCCGATAACTGCCCGAATAATACATTTCTTTGAAGAAATCAGAAGATCAATCAACAGACATTCGTCAAAATCTGCTAATTTAATCTTATTTTCCATATTTTGATTACATTTTTGGAATTCATGAATTTTGACTCCAAAATTGTGTGCTTTGACTCGAAAAACCTTCTCTTACTGACTCAATTAAATCCACTAATTTAATAAAATCTTCAGAATTTAAGTCGCTTTTTTTAATTTTATAATTTTGGTCCCAAATTCGTGTCCTATGAATCGAAAACCCCCCTTGTATTGACTTTCATGAAAACCCACCAACTTAATAAAAAAAATCAAAATTTGAGACAACCTTTTGAATTTTTTAATTTCGATCCAAAATTTCTATTTTGAGAATCGAAAAACTCCCTCGTTATGGCATTCATGGAAATCAACTAATTTAATAAAATCTTCAAAATTTCAGTTAACATTTTGAAATATTTTCATTTTAACCCCAAATTCGTGTTCTGTCTCCCAAAAAACCCCTTTCATGGACATTTTTCAAATTTTATTGACTTTCATGGAAATCTACCAATTGAGTAAAATGTTCAATTTTGCGTCAAATTTTGAAATTTTAGAATTTGCATGTTAAATTTGTATGTTGTGACTCGAAAACCCACCTGTTACTGACATTCATGTTAATCTACCAATTACATAGAATTTCCGAAATTTAGATTGCTCTCTTTAATTTTTGATTTTTGACCTGAAATTCGTATTCTGCTATTTAAGAAGCCCCCTTGTACTGTCATAAAAATCTACTGACCCGAAAAAATAAATATAAATAACAATTGAAGCATCTTCAAGAAATCGTATATTGCGAGCGAAGCGAGGGCTAATATCACACGAGTGAAATCGTTGTCTCGGCCCGAGTCATGTATACAATTTTTCATCATATCGAAAATCGAAAATTCGCCTTGATGCCTGTGAAGCGGGACGACAATCGAATTTTCAACCCGCTCCACAGGCATCGAAAGTCGAATTTTCGATTGAGTTATGATGAAAGTACGAAGGAATATAGTAAGGAGTGGTATCACCCTATGGGTTTGGTGAGTAGAGGTGGGACAAGCGACGTCCAAGAGTTCGTTAATGCTTGCCACAAATGAAAACTCGTATGCTGGCGCGTGCACATGCGCAGAGCTGTTTTCGCAGTCCCACTCCCCTATGTTATATTTTGAAATCTCGATGCACATATAGGTTATGTTCGTTTCTTTATGTTCTTTCAATTCACAAGTTCGAAACTTTAAACGCGTGTTGACATCGTTGGCATGGCAACCGCCACTGCGCATGTGCACGGGCCAGCATAAGAGTTTTCATTCGTGGCAATCATTAACGAATTCTTGGACGTCGCTCGTCCCATTCCCCACTTACAGGGATACTACTCCTTACTATTCCTTCGTGGATGAAAGTAAATTTGGAGGAACACTCGTTTGTAAAAAAATTGAATAAATTCTAAATTGAAACCATACAGGATTTTATTTTTAGGAAGTAATATTTATACTTGTAGGGCATTACGATTTTCTTCAGCCTGCGCGATAAATTGTAGTACTATAGAACCCCATCGTAGGTTAAAAATACCATAAACCACCATTTTGCATCGAGATATAGGAGATGGAGGACTTGATAAACTAATAAAACAGAAATAGAACAGTTAATCAGAATGATTTAGAGAGAGAAAGACAGAAACAGGTAGAAACAATAATAGCCCATCAATGGGGTTGATGCTCTCCTTTGATAAGTGTGCAACTTAAGGTGCTGATTGTGAGAAAGCGTTGCTTAAGCTCGTGCCATGG
>CAKNXH010064487.1:86244-110928 GCA_932178445.1 Andricus quercusramuli | reverse complement strand
AATGTTCTTGGGTCTTTTGGCAATTCAGTATGCCCCTCATCTCGAAGAATCTGAAGAATTTCACCAATTCCTCGTCGGTTTTTACAGTTACATAAAGCCCACCTTGCCACTTTTTCCCATAATGTTAATTCATCAGGTATACTCATATCATATTCGTAATCTAAAACAATTTACCAGACATTTTTAATGAAACTGAATACTGAACATGAGCAGAAAATAAAAAAAATAAAAACTTCATTAAATTTAAATCTTTGTTGCAAAGGCGGCAACATATTAGGACATAAAAATTTTCCTGTACGAAATATATCTCAAAAATCGAAATAAACCCTTAATGAATTTTTCTAGATTCAATCTATAACAAACAAGTTTATTTTTATAGACATTTTTGATCTTTTTCAAAGGAAGAAAATATGACGCGAAAAACAAACAATAATTTGACTTAAGGCGGTCCCACGGAAATTCGCAAATTTCTCATCTGGGATTAAAAGCTAGATTCCTTTTCTTGTTTCAGAAAAAACGTTTCTTTCCACCACTCTTTTCCAACTTTTTGCTGCATGGACTTGCTATGTGATACTAATCTCATAACAAGTTTACCGGAAACTTTTTTCGCCATCCCCCTGTCCACACCCAATAAGATATCGAGATGAAAATTTAAACAGTTAAATAAAAGACAGTAAGAAAGGTTTATCTACTGCTAAATATTTATAAATAGACAAGCAATTATTTTTGATTTTCTTTTTTTTTTTGTAATTTGAGCATCTAAAAATTGATAAACTATCCTTCGTAAATTTTATTTGATTATCCAAATTGTAAATCCGATATCCAATTTCCTGTGGACAGGACGATAACGAAAAAATGCCAGTAAACTTACTTTGTGGTTAGTACATCGAAAGTAAAGCTCGAAAAGGACAAGGACATGGTAGCAGTGGTGGAAAGAAACGTTTATTTTCAAATAAAAAAAGGAATCCAGCTTCTAATCCCAGATGAGAAGTGTGCAAATTTCGGTGGGACCGAGGAAGAGGTTAAAAAATAAAGTCCCATGCTGCACGAAAATTCACAACTTCATCTATTTGTATTAAATAATTCTAGCCTAAAAGAAGTTGGAAAAAGCGTACCCTCACAGTATTTACCACTATTTGGTCCTTGCCTCCCAATGAGCCAGAAAAAAGCTAGTAAAGGAATTTTCGAGTATCGAAAGGTAAATAAATTTTTGGTCATACAGTATAAAAAACAAGTATGTGATACAATTTTACAGCACACTGAGTTTAAAAAAATAATAATCACCCAGATCAAGTTTCTCCCAAAATTCTTCTTCATCTATGCCTTCAGTGAATTCCCAGTCATTTATAAGATTATTCCTATTTTCGCCATTACTTTTTAAATTCGAATCTCCAGTGGGCTCACAAAAATTGACTATCTGAGGCTCTTGATCAACATCATTCACAATGGTAACGTCGTCGGCATTGACATTGATAGTTTCCTGGGCACTGAATTCATACGAGGAGGTTTCATTCAGTTTTTTGTCTATTTTCTTCCTAATAGTAAACAATTCCTCTCGTCTTTTTCTCTGTTTATTCAGAACGAAATATTCATTTTCGCGTTGCTGTCGAAGACGCCGAGTTTGTTGTCGGCGTGACAATTTCGTATAATCCTTTCTGAGTGACATTGCATCTATTTAAATCAGCCTATCTCTGCAACCCGGTAAGAAGAAAAGAATTCAAAAAAATTCAGAATCTGAATTCTCATTAATACGTGAATTTTCCTCCATCGAAAGTTCCACCATCGAGTAGACAAAACAAGCAAAACCTATTCCTTTTAATCGACTTAGAAAAATATAATGGAAGCGTATTGGGAGGAATTAAAAAGTGGAGAAATGTAAAAGATAGAATAGAAAGGAATAAAATAATGTCAATGTTAAGGCGCAACTGTGAATTGAAATAAATTAATTTTTTAAATGAATAAATATTGTATTACATTTATAAATTACAGGTAGAAAAGAAAAAGTATTTTGGTAAATTATGTGAACGTTTTTTTATTAATCTGTTTAACATAAACATATTTTGACCGATTTCAATTAAATCTGTCTTGGAACACATTTAAATTATATTAAAATTATTTTTTGATGTACGTGCATGGATTACACAACCACAAAAAAAGTATACGGAGCCAGAAAACGATCTATCCAGCATAGTCGAAATCAAATTTTGAAAATTTCCTGCCTGCCTTTTTTTTTGGTTTGAATTTTGATTTTTGGTTTAGGTTAAATTTTTGCAACTTGACTGCTAAACATCTGAAACCGTTGTTAGGGTTTAGGGAAGGAGAGGATATGTTTAGTAGCCAACTTGCAATTAGAAGGAATTAAAATAATCGAAAACAAAGCATGTAACTATGAAATTAAAAATAACCATGACAAAAAAAATTGAAATTTTCAAACTTATGTTGCACACGGAGGAATAGAAATCATGTAAGTGCACGCATTTTGTGAGCGGATTAGAAAGAATTAAATAACCATGAGAGGTGTGTCTACTGCTCGCATTAAGAGGAATTAAAAAAACGGAAAATATGTTCGCCTGTATGGAACACAACACGAGTGGCGTTCGTTAAGGAAATAGAAAAGAATTGATTTCAGAGATAAACCTATTCTTTCGTTGGGCACTTCTCCCGATGGAAAATTAGCACATTCAAAAAAATTAAATAATGCTCACTCTTTCGTTTAACTATGAAAGTATTAATTTGTTTGAATTCTTCTCTTCTTACCGGGAAGCGTCATATTTTCCAATTAGGAACAACTTTTATATACAGGCAAGGTACTTAATAAGCGGGAAAATCAGGAAATGGCCGGAAACTAAAATAAATATGGGAAAAACACTACCAGACGAATTATTTTAAAGTCCCGGACATTTCCCGGTTCTCTCCACGTCAATTATCATTTTCCCGGTCTGGAAGTTATACTTCATTTTGAAATATACATGTTCTAACTAGAAATTTAAATTCTGTATGAACATTCCCTGTTCTATATCAAAATTATAGTTCTTTTTGAAAATTCCCTGTTTCAAGTCAAAATTATTCAGGAGAACGAAATAAAACTCTGTAAAATCGAAATCGCCATTTAGAGATGAAACAAACCTTTAATCCCGATCTGAAGTATTTCTGAATTAAGGCCAAAAAAGCATGATTAAAAAAAAGTACCCAGTTTCGAGAAATAAAAAAATAAAACTGACGGGAACATAAAATTGGAACAGGCTCGGTTGCGGATCACGTTAACAAGTGCAATTTTTAGTTTGAACAGAAAATATAAACTCACTCCCGAAATATTGAGTTACTTAATTGGTAGAAAATGAGTTTGATTAAAAAAAGTTAAACAAACCCGAGTAAATCATTGAAGAATTTTGAGGTTCGAATTTCATGGGTTTTGAAAATCGTGTTTGGACAGTGACTAAAAATCTATTTTTTAATTTAGGAAAAATAATAAAAAATTGCTCCCGAGATATAGGAGGGCTGAAAAAGAATAAAAAAGTTTTCATCCAAAAAAATTATTCTTTTCCTGTAAAATAAATTGAACAAATTTGAAAAATATTGTTTCTGGTTGCAAGGCAGAAAGCTAAGCGAAAAAAACCCCTTATAAAAGCGGCTTTTTGTAGAAAATGCAGATTGAAGATTTTAGGTTGGCAATTTTTATTATATATACCAATTTTACGTAATTGGATGTACATTTTAATTAAATGCACCCTTTTTGTAACAAAAAATATTAAAGTTGATTGATTGAATATTTTGTTTTGTTTTGCTTATATGTAATTTCTTTATTAGGAATATGACAATATGATAATTCAAAGTGTCTTATCGTCCCGAAATTCAGGAGGATTATTCAAATATTTTTCAGAAGCATGGCTAGTCGTCTCAAAAATTCGGGACGACTAGTCTATCCCCTTTTTCAACTTCCCGAATTTTTCGAGACTAGACGCAGCCATAATAATTACCAAATTTGTTTATTTTGACAAGATGAATTCAATTTAACTATAAAAGACTTCTATGACTAACTGTAGTCATGATACATATAGATTTAAAAATTTCCGTTAACGTTTGTAAGAGTTAAACTTTTTTAATTTTTTAAATGGTTGACATTTTGAACAAAAAAATCTGGCAATTGTTTAAATATGACAACATTATAAGTAAAAAATGTATACCTTTTCACAAGATGATTCGACAGATCTTTTTAAAATTTCAAAAGCTTATATCCTCAATTTTCGCAATCATAAATATAAATAGTTATACAAAAATTTATCTTTCATGAAGCAAAGTGATCATACAATGAGCACCAGTTCACATATAAAGGGTGCGGCACAGAAACTTGCTGATTCGTTTTTGGCGCCAAGCGACGAGGAGTGGTCAGATGAGGTTGGGGAGGGTCTCATTCAGTAGGGAACGTCCTGAAGTTTCGTTTCCACCACAGTCAGTCGACATCATGCAACGGACGTAGGAGCTGCGCGTATTTCCCTATGAGGCTTACTTAGGGTGACCAGATGTCCAAGTGGAAATAGGAGGACATAACCTCGCCCCTTCCCCCATAATGAGTCCAAAATTGATTTTTTTTTATTATCAATCGTGGGGAATATTTTATGAAAAAAGGTAAATTTTGTGTTTCGACCAAAAAGTAGGACACTTCATGGGTTTCCAAAGTTTAAGAGGACAGGAGGTCAAACAAGCGAAAAGTAGGACATGACCTCCTAAATGAGTACGTTTGGTCACCCTAGGCTTACTTTTCCAACGGTCGTTCCATCATCGACACTCAACGTGCCTTCCGTACTCGGTTCAACATTCATCTTGCAGGTCCCGTTCCTGGCTGGCAGTCGATTGTTTCGTGGGTGGAAACATTCAGGGTTGGACAACCTGACTGCCAACCAGCAACGGGACCTGCAGAATGAATTTTGGACCGAGTACGGAAGGCACGTTGAGTGGCGATGATGGAACGACCGTTGGGAAAGTAAGCCTTGCAGGCAAATGCGCGATGCTCCTTCGCCCAATGCATAATGTCGATTGACTGTGGGTGAAACGAAACTTCAGGACGTCCCCTACTTAATGAGACCCTCATCCGACCACTCCTCGCCGCTTGACGCCAAAAACAAATCAGCAAGTTTCTGTGCCGCACCCTGTACAAGTTTTAAATTACTGTTTTAATTTTTTCAAAACTTTTAAATATCTTTGGAATATACTCAATTTCTTTCCTCAATTTTTTCTTGAAATTTATTCTTCAAAATAAAAAAATCATTTAAAGTTTTCCAATGAATCTTATAAAAATGATATTCTCTTTAAACCTCCAATAATTCTTAAAAAGTTTCTTCTTTCGGAATCTTGAAAAAAGTTTTTCAAATTGTTTACAAGTTTTAAATTATTTCCGAATCTTTCAAAAACTTCTGAACGTCTTTTTCAATGATTGAAATTTTTCCTAAATTTTTGTCTGCGTAAATTTCTGAACCTCTAAATATCTGTCAAAATGAGTCGACTTTTCCTATATATTTTTTTTAATTTACCTAAAATGAACTAGATTCTATTGTAATCATTGTAGAGATCTTTTTGAAAGTTTTTAAAATATTCTTCAAAAATTATTTTTTCGAAATGGAAAAACATTAGTTTCGGATCTTCTGAAAATTTCTAAGCTGTCCTAAAATCTTTCAGATTCTTTATCGACATATATTTCGAAATCTTCGAAACATAAAGTTAATGTTTTTAAATAAAACCTTAATCATTTTAAATTTTCCGAGAAATTATATTGTGATAGACAAATGTTTAGAACATAATTATTTCTCAATAGTAAACAATTATTTATAATTGAAATGTTCCCATTCACCAGCAATATTTCGAAGTATTTAGAAATAGACAACACTAACTGAAAGCAGCCACTAAAAGTCATATTCAAGCGTAATGTCATCGCAACCAATGCAATTTTCGACAAAAATATATGCTAGATCTCGTGACTACAAATTTTTAAGAAAATGATCCGATTAGGCACAGAAGATTTACGGACCATAAAATTACGAAACTACACTCCACTGATCCTTTATCGCGTAATTACTACATACATAATGATTTTATTTTAATGCACTGTCGACTAAGCTGATCGATTTTGATAACTGTATTACATTTTTTATTCTAAGCAGAAGAGTGGTAGTACAAAATTTAATAGTAAAAATACATCAATTAATATAAATTAAATATTTGATATATAATATTTAATTCGCGATTTTTTCAAAAATTGCGTTTAGCAATGCATAAATGAAAATTTTTATAATATTCGTCAATTAAAACGCTAGTCGAATAAAATTGTCCCAGCTTGCTATTAGAATTCACATATTACGTAACGTTATTTTCGAACTTTTTAGCCCCCGCCCACCTACTCCATGTAAGAGACCGCAACATTTCTTTCTCCCCCCTCCCCTCAGCGCAATTACGTAACATTTTTTATATTATGTCTAAAAACACAATACGTTTTGTAAATAAAAAAAAGGTTTTTTAAGATGAAATGCTGTTTAGAAATAAATAAAATAATATTTTGATGTAACACTGAATGCTTTTCACATATTTTTTTTAGTCACGCAAATAATGAAAATACTTACAAGAAAAGAACTATTATCAGTTTTATGTATGTATGTATGTATGTATATTTGAACTCTCCCTTTTACGGGTTTGAGGGCCTCCGCTCCCTGTACATATGTTTACATTTCATCCTTAGTCTAACTTAACCGCTACTTATTTTCTAACGCATCACCTTACATCATAACAATAATCTTAGTACTACTATTCTTAAACTACAGACAATGAGCGATCTTCCCGGGCTTCCGTTTTCTCTTACCATCAAATGCATTTACACCGATTTAAAAATTTTTAATTTTTACTAGTTAGTTTCCTTTAAACAGGATTACCCGTTTGGCTCTGCCCTGATCCCTTGCTTTCTCTTATTTCTTCCAATTTCTTCATCCACATCACTCCCTGTCCATTACCATCCAAAATCCATCTTACACGTTCATGCACACTCAACTGTCCATCTTCCTCTCCTGTACACCTCTCTAACACATGTGCCCATGACTCCACTTCGTATCCACATACTCTGCACAGATTGTCCTCTTCATCCATCCAATATCTACAAGCTCTCACTCCCTCCCCCATTCTAAACCGTATCACCCTATTTCATTTCTTCCTTTTTCATTTTTGCAAATATTCTGGTTCCGTCACCTCTTTGACCATCATATACCATCTATTGTACCTCGAGTCCATAATCTTTCTCCATCTCTCTTCTCCTTGTTTTACTAATAGCTCTAATTCTGTGTTCTGCCAATCCAGAACCCCTTCCTGTATATCACAAGCCCCCCTCATTTTTTTTCTTTCTTCCTCCCATTTCGAATTTCCCAAATTTCCTCTCTTCTCCTTGTTCCGAACTTCGTCCAAGCATACTTGTGCCATCCTACTCCCCTCTCCCCTTTTCAGCTTCTCTTCAAACCTCCAGGCTCTCTTAATTTGTCTCGTTACCATTTTCTCCCTTCCTATTTCTTCCCTCAACATGTATCCTGGGCAACTCCAGCTAACCCCCATTACCCACCTCAGAAATCTCTCATGCATGCTTTCCACTTTCCTATGTTCCTTCCATCCCCAAACCTCCACTCCGTAACACAACACCGCCCAAACCAACGCATCAAACAACCAAACCCTCATTCTCCAATCGTCATTGAACCTTCTCTTTCCTATCCCCCATACTTGGCCCATTACTTTGCTCGCACATTCGATTCTCTTCCTCACCTGCACCTCGTTTCCCCCTCCTGCCTCAAACCAAAAACCTAAGTAACAGAACTCCTCCACACTTTCCACTGTTTGTCCGTTCATCTTCCAATCGTAACCTATTTTGGTCTTTTTATTTCTGAAGCACATTACCTTGGTCTTCCCTACGTTCACCGTCAGTTCTTTTGTTCCCACGTACTCTTCGAAAATTCTTATCATTAGGTTCATCCCCTTCTCATCGTCTGCTATTAGAACTACGTCGTCCGCGTATGCTAGGGAGTATAGTTTGTTATTACCCAGTATCGTCCCCCCTTTCCCTTTCTCCTTTAGCTTCTCCTCTAAGTCTGCCAGCAGCATATTAAATAGTAGCGGACTCAACGGGCACCCTTGCCTCAGACCTCTTTCTGTCCAGAAAACCTCCCGTTTTTCTCCCTTTATCTTCACCCTAATCCTGGTTTCAGTAAAAATTTCCTTTATCCTCTCCACTAAACCTTCCTCTATTCCTCTCTCTTTCATTGCCTGCCATAGCACTTTTCTATTCACAGAGTCAAAAGCTGCTTTAGAATCTACGAATAAGGCTACTAATTTCCTTTTCTTCCTTCCTAAGTTTCTGTTAACCAAGTAGTTGAGTACGTAAATGTTATCTATTGTCCCCATCCCTTTTCTAAATCCCGTCTGATTATGTGGGATACTTTGTTTCTCTTCTATCTGACTCTCCAACCTTTTTCTTGGAATTTCCACGTATATTTTGTAATAATGCTCTTGAGAAAATTAGAAGAGATTCCTTAATATTTCAGATGTGTCAAAAAAGAATCGAGAAGATACAAACAGTTTTTATTTTACAGTATTTTACAAACTATTCAGAAAAATTCGAGCCTTTTTCAAAGATAGTTAGGGCTTTTAGAAGTTTGTAAATTTTCTTATGAATTTTAAGAAAATTTTTTTTTTAAATCTTCAACAGTTTATTAAAATTGTTCTTCAATCTCTTCAAATCATCTAAATATTTCTTGAATTTATTTTTTTATTTTTTAATCTCACCAAATGGAAACATTTTGCTTTGAAATCTTCTACTCTGTTTTGACAAGGAAATCTTTTGAAATCTTTTTCAATTTTCTCTTAAAGTTCATTTTTAAAAACAAAAAATCATAAAAAATTTTCCCATGAATCTTAACAAAATTCTTTTTTTTCAATTCTTGAAAATTGTTAACCATTCTAGTATTATGAAATTATATAAATTTTTTGTGATTTTTTTTAAATTCTGCAAAATTAAGAAATTGGCCTAAAATATTTCAGAATCTTCTTTGACAATTTTAGAAGTGTTGTGAAATCTTTTATAATCTTTTTAAATATTCGCTTAAAATTAATTTTTCAAAATAAAAAAAAAATCATTTTAATTTCTCTAGGAACCTATTTATTTTTCCAGTTTCTTAAAACCCTGAAAAATTGATAAAATACCTAATAAGTTCTTATTATTTTTGAATCGTTTCAAAACTTCTAAGTATCTTTAGA
Source organism: Andricus quercusramuli (assembly GCA_932178445.1). Taxonomy (NCBI): domain Eukaryota; kingdom Metazoa; phylum Arthropoda; class Insecta; order Hymenoptera; family Cynipidae; genus Andricus; species Andricus quercusramuli. Next base: position 101,652 of record CAKNXH010064487.1, on the reverse strand, counting down.
CTTATTTTTTTGAATCTGAAAAATTAAAAAATTGTCTCAAAGTGTTCCGTATTTTTTTCGACACATTTTGAAATCTTAAAAACTTGAAATTATTCTTTTAAAATTATCCCAGAGATCATTAAAAAAATATTATCTCAAAATCCATCAAAGTTAATCAAAAGTTTCTAAACTTTTTCTCTAATTCTTAAAAATGAGTTTTTTCCATAATTTAATTTTTCTTATCTCTTTGAAAATTTAAAAACCTTTAGAAATTATAGTGTGGTAACAAAATGTTAAGAACGGAATTATTTCCCAATATTAAACAATCATTTACAATTTAAATCAGGGATGTCCAACGCGAGAGCAAAAGAGTCAAAATCTGTCAGTTCGTGATCCCCTCTCTTACTACCTTCGTTTAGACCACGTGGCGAGCGCGGTGTGCAGAGGGGTCGAGTTTCCTCGGCTGCTGGGCGGACGAAGCCGAACGGCCCCGAAAGACGCCGAAAGCGAACAGCTGCGTTAACATTGCGTGCTCAAGGCGCGAGTACAACGAAACGAGAAGAGGAGAACTCTCGGTAAGACGTTCGGAGAAGGGGAAGAAACGGGAGGAAAGGAGAAGCCTCAGAACCTCTCGTTGGCCATCCCTGATTTAAATGTTCTCTTCTCTCAGTAATGTTTAGAAACATTCAGAAATAAATTTTATGATGAAGTAAAATGATTTATTTGGATATTTTGATATACAAAATTGATGGTGCAGAAAATTCATAAATCGTTATTAATAGATAAACAACCTGAAAACAGTCACTAAAAATGTTACGTACTCGAGTCGAAAATACCCCCGCCCGCCACGTAACAGACCGTAACGAAACAAGAAAACCCTCCACCCCTTCTTTAATGTTACGTAATATGTGAACGCTCCCTTACTGAATTAGCCTACTCAGAAGCCAGGATTTAAAGCAGTTGATAGCTCAACAGTCGAGCCGAGCCTAGCTGAGACCGACTGGTGAAGCGGCAAACTGCCGAACTGTCAAGCGAGGCGAGTACTGAAGTTCCAACTCCAGTGCACACACACTCGCACGTGCACTCTTATACACGTCACACACGCGTGCGGGTCCATCCATGGCATCTATGCCATGATTGCAAAATTTTCACACATGCCTTTTCAACTATTTCTTACGGGCAGGAACATTTCTCCGTGCCATTTATTTTGTTTCACCAAATTATTTTTCGAATCTCTGTTTGGTTCCCTAAATTCTATTGTCATGCTAATTTTTGAAGGATTTTTGGATACCAAATGAGCCTTCGACAGACTTTTTTAGGACTCCAAAGTTAATATCCAGTTTCCTAATCAGGTTAATCCAACCACAATTAACAAATTTAGAGCTTTTCAAAACTGCTATTTTAACTACCGCAATTCTTTCTGGGATTATTATTATGAATTTTGTAGGCTATAAAATGTTTTATCTACATACTCACGAAGTTTTTCGTGTACGTACTGAATCGTTCGATTTTTCGAGTTTTCGTAACTTATTAATTAGGAGTGGGATTTCGTTATCGGAGCGCGAGAAGTTTGGCCACTATCATTATTCGAGGAAGGAAAAATAAGAATTTTTCAAGATTTCAAATCCCTAAGAATTTATTAACATCTGGCTGTTTTTGTCGATTTTTCCAATTCGAAAAAATTGTTCCACATAATGGGTGAGCTGTAGGGGTTGCAGCAACTTTGTAGTCGACTTTGCTAATGCATCTAGGGAAATCACGTTAGGGTTGGTTACTCACTCCCAAATTGAAAATTTGGCGATATTTTGGCATTAAATCTTTATCTTTACATTATTACAACCTTTTTAGTAAAATGTTGATTTTGTTTGGGAAATTCATCTCTTTTGGTAAACAAATTTCTGAAGAGGGTTCAGCTTTTTTTGGAAATTTGTGTTTCCTGGTGGAAAATGTAACTAATTGTTTGAAAGTTTGCCTACTTTGTTGAAAATTCAGTTGTTTGGTTCAATATTCATAATTTTAGTTCCGAATTCACCTCGCGTTAAAAATTTGAGTCCTTTCTTTCAAATCCGTTTTTTTTTTCTAGGGTTGGAAATTCTAATATGTTGCTAGAAAATTGAACTATTTTTGGTTGAAAATTAACTTTTTTGTTGAAAATTTGTCTTTTTTGTTTAAACATTAATTTTTTTTAAATTCAAGTAAATTAAAAAAATTCTAAAGAAATCCACAGAATTTAGGATAAATTAATAAGAATTCAGAATGAGTTTTATATGAATTGGAAATAATCCAAAAATTTAATGTATTCCATTGATTCCAATACAATTGGAGTGACTTTAGAATAATGCGGGGGAATGTAAGAGAATTGGATAATATTCATACGACTTCAAGATGAATTTTAAGTAATCCAATAAAGATATATTGAATTCAATTGACTCAAGGGCGTTGTAACCAAGCCCTAACCTCAAAATTGAACTGCCTAATTTTACTCCATAAATACTATAGAATTACATCTTCTCTAAATAATTTAAGCCTTTTCTTGTTTTGAATCAAATATATATATATATATATATATAAAGTGTAATTCTAGTATTAATGGAGCAAAATGAGTGTAAAATACATGAAAATGCATTACCTTTTCCTTCGCTTCTCTGCTAGAATGCGACATCATTGAACGTCCGCAAATCTAGAGAAAAGTATTTATTTATAAAATATCAATCAATAGCAATGATCATTATTTAAATAATCGTCAATAAATAGCGATATAATGGCAAAAAAATGGCGATATAATGGCAACAAAATGGCAATATAATGGCAACTGCTATTTCTATATAGCATACTTAAGTCCTTTTGATGTTACGAATGGGCCAGAAATCTAGGAAATCGAAAATGGGACCATGACAAACAGCAGCGTGAAAGTGGAATCGATACAAGAGAGGCCGAGATAGAAAAATCGTGTTTGCTTTTCATTAATATGTAATAGGATGATACAGGGTGTCTAGCATTTCTTAAAAAAAAAAAATTCCAGGACTATTCCAGGACTTTTCCAGGTTTTCCAGGACAGAAATATACATTTTTCCAGGTACTTTTTTACAGTAAAAAAATAATACTTTCCACGAAACATAGTAGAAATTGTAGGTCTAGTGGAAGTGAAAAAGTGTCACGTGCGAAATTTCTCTTACGCCCCTAAAATCTAATTTTATAGAACAAATTTTTACATTCTCATCATTTTGTGTTGCATTGTTCATTTTATCACGGTGAAAGTTCGCGACGCTACGATAAAAAATATTCAAAGTTTCTCTTTTTTAGGGTTAAAAACAATTTAATGAAACTTTTTAAATTCAATATTTTTTTGCTGTTTATAATTTAACTAATTTAGTTTTATTTGCAATGAAATAATGAAATTCTCAACGAATAAGTTGATTTTTTAACCAAATTGTTGAGTTTGCAACCTAGAAAGATGAATTTTCAATTAAATACTCGAATTTTAAACAGAGAAGATTGAACTTTAACCAAAAACAGTTGCATTTCCAACGAAATAATTGAATTTTTTGGAAGACAGTTTAATTCTTAACAAAAACGGTGAATTTTAAATCCAAAAGGATGAATTTTCTGTCGAAATAGGCAAATCTTCAACAAAACAGTTGAATTTGCAACCAAAACATTAACCAAAAATAGTAGAATTTTCACCCAAAGAGTTGAATTTAAAAAAATCAACAAAATAGTTAAATTTTTAACCAAATAGTTTAACTTTTAACCTACAAGGATGAATTCTTAAACAAAATGACGAATTTTCAACAGAGAAAGTTAATTTTCTACCAAAAAATTACAAATTTTCAACAAAATAAACCAATTTGCAAACAAATAATAACATAGATTTTCAACCGAATAGTTGAATTTTCTACTAAAAACGATAAATTTTCATCAAAAAATGGAATAGTTGAATTTTCACCAAAAAAAAAAAATAATTTTAATGCAAAAAAACTCATTCTCGACAGAATAGTTCAATTTTCATCAAATAAAATGAGTTTGCATCAAAGTAGCTTTACGTTTAACTAAAAGGTTGCAATTTAAACCAAAAAAGGTGAATTTTTAATGAAAAATTTGATATTTGAATTTTCGACTAAAAACGATCAATATTCAACCTAGAATGAAATAGTTGAATTTTCAATTAAAAAAATTAATTTTAATACAAAAATAAAGTTTTTTTAAACAAAATAGTTCAATTTGCAGCCAATAAGATGATTTTTTATTAAAGTTTTTTTCAGATTCCAATGAAGTAATTGAATTTTCAATAAAGAGAGTAAATTTTCTAATAAAAAAAGATGAATTTACAACAACGAAAAAACGAAATTTTTAATAAAAGAGTTAAATTTTTAACCTTTAACCAAATAGTTTAACTTTTAACCTTTAGCAAAATCACCCTCTCTCTGGGTTACAATTGCTTTAATAAATAAAAAAATACTTTTAACCTACAAAGACGAATTCTTAACCAAAACGACGAATTTTCAACAAAGAAAATTAATTTTCTACCAAAAAAGACAAATTTTCAACAAAATACACCAATTTACAGACAAGTAATTTAATTTTTAACTAAAAATTACTAATTTTCAGTAAAATAGATTTGAACTAAATAGCTGAATTTTGAACCGAAGACAGCAATTTTGAACTAAAATGATGAATCTGCCATTCTGCAGCCAAAGAATGAATGTTTAATAAAGTAGGTCAACTTTTAACAATAATAAAAAAAAATCTACAAAACAGTTGAATTTTCTATCCTAAATTATTAATTTTCCACCAAAGAGGCGAATTTTCTAATCAAAAAGACGAATTTTCAACAAATAATAACAATTTTGCAGCCAAGACAGGAAAAAATTTCAAAGAAATTGTTGAACATTCAAGCCAAAAGACAGCATTTTCAACCAGAAAATATTAATTTTCAACAAAAAAGTTCATTTGTAATAAAAAAATTGCAATTTTAATCAAAAGAGAGAAAAATTCCACCAAGAGGATTAGTTTTCTACCAATAAAAACCAATTTTTGACTTAAAAAAAAAAAGATTACATTTCAGCAAAACAAAACAAAAATGGGAAGGTTACATTTGTAGGTTAACAAATTAATTTTAAATGAAAAAAAGAATTTTCAGCCAAATATTTAAATTTTTAATCAAAGAGATCAACCCTCAAACAAATAAATTTTTAACAAAGTGGTTCAAGTTTTACCCAAGTGATTGAATTTTCAACTTAAAAAATATCAATTTTCAGCCAAAAATAGTTACGTTTTTAGTTTAAAATTATATATTTGAAATGAAAAGTATGACTTTTCAATAAAAATTGTTGAATTTTCAACCAAATAATAAAATTATTCACTACAATTACAGTCGTCAGGATGAAGCAACTATAAGAAAAGAAATAAAAATACAAGGCAAATAAATTACTAACTAAAATAATTACTAGTCCCAAACTTCATTTTAAAAATTCTCTAACTTTACCCCAACCAATTTTTTATTTGCTCTAAACATTAATATTTAAATAACATTCCAATTGTAGCTTCGTGATAGTCACCGTGATAAAATAAAGTCTCTTTGTTAAAAAGGTAGTCGTTTTTCGTTGAGCAGAGGAGAAGTTTAAAAAAATATTTTTTTTAAGCGAACTAAAATTCCAGAACTATGAACAAAATTCAAGGACTTTTCCAGGTTTTCAAGAATTTCTAGGACACTATAGACACCCTGATCCTTTCTACAACCTTTCTACAACCTTTCTACAACAGACACACAATTTTCCTATCCGGGCCTCATAGTAATAGGGAATATATAATTACCGAAAATCCTTTCAAGCACCAATCAAGCTTCTTCTTACTTCTTGGATGTTTTTCCAACAATCAAGGTAATGGCGTCGATCCGTCGTTGACTCGTTGTGACTCGTTGATCGTTGCACCATTACCTTCCGCTGGTGCTTGGTCCGTATGAAGCGTGCGCAACACTCGACAAGCAGCCAAGGTATATCAGCCAATCACCGAACCGATTATTCGAAATGAAGCTTCGTAATTGGTGCAAACTCTGCGGTTCCAGTACAACGAGAAACATTGTCAAATATTCTAAGTTGAATTTTAAAAAAATCTTAAATATGAAATCTAAAATATTTTTTGAAAATATTTTAGAACATTTAAGGTTTCAAATTTTCTGTAGGGAAAAATATTTCACTACCGGACTTTAAGGGAAAATCACATGTGTTGTCCTTATAATGTCTCCATATGTAATGTAGGAATTTTTGGTCGGTTAATCTAAATTCGTGTGAACGGCCGCATGTCCATTAATGAACATGCCGTTCACACGAATTCAATGAATCTGATTAGATTTATTCGTGAAAAGTTTCGCCGTGGCATTACAAATAAGTTTTTTTTTAATTTATCACGACTGTGCAAGTTCGTTTAAAATTTTAAAATTTAAAATTTTTCCTGTATGATTTTTTTTAAATTTATACCTAAAGTTTAACAGAAAAATGTTGTTTTATTTTTTACGGAACCTGAAACATGAAAATCTGTTTACACAGGATCCTTAAAAAATATTTTTGAAAATTTTCAATTTTTTTGAGTAAAGTTTATGGAAATGAACAACCTTAGACGAAAAAGAGAGTGAAAAACTTTTTTTTGTCGAAATATATTTCAAAAAATGAAAAAATGTGTACTTCTGTTACTTTTTACCTGAAGTTGCCAAAATATATATTTCTATTTTTTTATGTCCATTTCAATGAACTAAAGAAAAACGTACATATTCTTAAGTCTCAATAAAAAATTTGTTTCTACTTTTCACGGATCCTGTGTAAACGGATTTTTACGGACCTTATGTAAAAATGGATTATGTTTCAGGATCCGTAAAAAAGAAAAAAAAGTTTTTACTTAAAACTTAAAAATATGTACGTATTTTCTAAGCGTTTTGAAAGAACATAAAAAATAAAAAGACTGTTCAAATTTTCCTTGGAAACTTTAGGTATGAATTGACAAAATTAACCAGATTTTTCGTCATTTTTTGAAATATTATATTTCAACGAAAAAATTGTTCTCTGACTTTTTTCAGTCTGAGGTTAATAACTTCCATAAACTGTAACAATAAAAATTTTAACAAAATTTTTTCCAAAAACAACAAATTTCAAATATTTAAAAATTGGAAGTTTGCTGTCGACTTGCTCAGTGGTGAGTATTTAAAAAAAAATTTTTTTAGTTTGTTCGTGATGCTACATGGAATTATTTGTTTAAACTTGCTTTAAATTTCTTTTTCAAGAAAATGCACTTCTTCAAATTATAATTTGTTTGCTAAAAGTTTGAAACCTAATTTTGAGTTTTTTTGGGCCACAGTAATGTTCATTGCACGCTGTCCAAAATGTAAACGGAAACAAATTCCTTTTTCTTTAATGATTACACTGCCTGTTGAGTATGATATAGTATAATCTTGCTGCTAATTTTTATATATTTTTAGTTACGACGATATATTGACAGACGTCTTGGGGACGTCTTCAGGACGACTTAACGCCGTCGTTATAATGACGTCCCTGAAGACATCTCAAAGGCATACATATGCCGGACATTGGACATCTTAAAAATGTCTTTATGTTGTCTTATTGCCATCTGAAGGACGTAATTTTGACGTCCCATGTACCACGAGTCAAACGTCTTAAAGGCGACTTTTCTAGGTCTTCAAAGACATCCTTTGCCGGGACAAGTGTACGACATCCTTTCAACGGCATTAGGATATTCTTTTTGTTAAGTCCTCAAGACGTTCATAAAATGACGACTTTACGACGACTTATCAACCTGTGTGCCCACTGGGTAGCATCTGAATCGTCATGAGTAGAATTGAAATCATCATGAGCCATCAGTTCATGACCATCTTCGATTTCATCAATAATACTCCGATCTTCTAAAATTCCTGTTTCTTCACTTTCTTCGTCATCTGCATCATTATCCACATAATTTTCAATATATAATTAACAACATTGTTCGAAATTTACATAACAATTTTATTTGTGTAACTTTAATGCAAACTCAAAATATCCAAAAAATATACAATTTATGATAACTTTTGAAATAAATTTAAAAATTGAGGTAAGGTTTTGATTTGAGATAAATATTCAGTACGATTTAAAGAGTTACTCTGACTCGTTCACGTCACAAAAATTGTCTGAAGCAGCTAAAACGCGATGCTTTCCAACTCCTGGTGTACTAGGCTTTGGCATACTGTTTATCACATTATAAACTTTAACGCAGATAATAAATATAAATTTCATCCACAATAACACACTTCATTCGACATCAAGGCAATTTTTCTGAATTGGAAATAGGTGGAGTTGCAATACTTGAACCGGTCTGGCTCGAGTCTGGGCCATGGAAGTATCCCGATATGGTCCCGACGATATTAAACTGATCAGAGCCAGATCTGTATTCGGAAAAATATATGGGCGTTTCCACGGAAGGTGTCATTTTTCTGTCACCATGATATTATGCGCGAACCAACACTTAAAATACATGTTATATTGCATAAAAAGTTACAAACAGATTCCTTGAAATAAGAACAAAAGCTGACAGTCATTACAGAAGAATTTTAACCCTGGGCCCTCTTAAGAACCCTCTTAAAAAGATCGAGGACATAATATTTGGAAAAAATCCCAAAAATATACCTGTGTAATATTTGTCACCAGCTGCAAATTGGATGTTTGTATGCTCGCAGCTTTTCTGCGCAATGTTTGAAAATTCTGAGAAAAATCATGTTAGTTCAACAGACTATACGCTACTAGAATTTCATGGATTCCACATTGTGCTGTGATTTTTAACGCATAAAATAAATCTCAAAGCCCTGTCACCGCTTTTACAATAAAAATGTCCGCTCCCAGGCCTGTAGTCGTGGAAGGTGCGCGCTACTACCGAGGTCAAAAATATTTTGATTTGCTATTATATTTAGGTGATCAGCAGTCACCATATAAAGGAAACAGATGTGCTTCTGAAATTATCGAAGTATTACACATTCAAGTACCGAAAATTTCAAATCTGGCGAAAAAATGTCTACTCCATCATTGTACTTTACTCTAAGAATATTAAAAGCATACTTTTCTATGCTCACGCAAATTAGACGGTATGTTGGGCCAAAGAAGTTCACCATCTCGCACAGCACCAAATTTTCCCTGAAAATTCCTGGAACATTCCAATTATTGTTATTATTATATTATTAATATTATATTCGGACAATTCCTAAAAATTTTCCAGGAAGGTTCCCGGAAGTAGGAAAATGTCCGCGTATCCAGGAAGGTGCTCATGGAAGATTCCGGGAATGTTCGTTGAAAATTTGCGCATTTTCTTTATTATTGATAAACAATGCGAAAATTTTTCACGAACATTCCGCGAAGGTTTCTGGCAGTAGGTAATTATCCATGTATCATGAAAGGTTCCTTAGGAAGTTTTCGGGAATGTTCATGGAAAATGTTTGCATTGAGACACTAGTTGACATATGGGAAAGAAATCAGCTAAGGTGGTTCGGACATCTTGAAAGAATGAAAGATGAATGACTGACCAAGCAAGTGTATAAAGGTAAAGTAAATGGCAAAATGCCCAGAGGTAGACCGCCGAAAGAATGGTTAGAATCTGTGAATGAGACACTAATACGAAGAGACATAAGAAGCCATAGAAATACAAGAGCCTGCATGAAAAAATGCATGGACGTGAATGAAGCTAGAGTAGTATGCCAGGACAGAAATATGTGGCGACAAATAGTTTATAAACAGAGTGACAATAGAGTGAATGATGCCTGAAACAAAGACCTTGGATTCTAATGGGCCCAAGTGGGGAACCATACATAATAATTTTGTGAGGCTCCTCATTTGGGGTGATCGCTAGAGAGATTGATCAGCAACCTGGGTCGGAGCAGTGTTGCGGAGTGAACGTGTCATTTATATAAATAACACGAGAACTCCAGATCAATCTAAAACATCTATACATAACACCTACATACCCATCCACCCTATACCCATATACCGATCAACCTCATACCTATATACCTATTTCACTACCTTCCAACCGAACAAGTCACGCCTACCCCGGAAGGGAAAAGGCTTAATGGTATAATAATAATAATAATATCAATTTCATTAAATTCATTAATTAAATTCCTCACGAGCCTTTCCGGACCCTTCCTTAGGAATTCTCCTGGATATGTGGACATTTACCAACTTCCGGGAACCTTCCTGGGACATTTCACGGAATTCTCCGAAACTTACTTTTTATATAGAGGGCTTTTCATAAAAGGTTACATTTCAACGGAAAAATGTTGGTTGACAAAAAAGTTCCATTTCATTATAGAAAATAACTGTTGAATTCGGGAAGAATTTGAGAAAGTATTTATAATTTTTATTGTGCGTAATATATTCAAAATAATAGATTGATGATGAAAAAATGGATTTGAAACCATTTTCAATACCATAATTGAATTGAACGTTAAACACAATTTTATTTGCTTACTTTATTGAAAGTACATTTTTCGTGATACATTACAATATAATTTCTATTCAATTTCGTTCAAGTGAAATCAGAGAGAAAAGCAGTAATATTATTATATATATATATATATATATATATAAATATATAAGCGAATTATGATATCAGTATATATAATATAATGTAATATAATGCAATTTTTATATTATTACATAACATAATTTTTCATACTCAATAGAACTTAGAGAGTAAGTATGTATTCCTCTGGGTTTGAAATAATAATTCCATGCAAAAATATATATGAAGTAAAATTATTAATAAAATTTTTGAACAAATTCGTTTGTTGACTTGTAATATTTATCACTTTACTGAGTAAAAGATGGTTAAAACTATATTAATAAGAAGAAGATAGTTACGAACAATAATAATTTGTTTAAATAATTATTTTTGCTAAATTCAATTGATTATAACTCATCCATTAGCTATACTTGTTTAAACTGGATTGTGTACAACAACAACAAAAGTTGTAACAAATTAATGAACTTAAGATTTCAGTGTTAAATCAAATTATTCATATAATCTGCGTTCATATAATACAATATTTACTTGTATGTGTTTCTTCAAGTGACTGGTGCATTTTGTTACTCAAATTACAAAACGGAGATATGTATATTCGCTTGCAATTATTATTTGTTCTATTCATACTGCTTTTCACTAAAGAATTATATATTTTTTACAAAATGTTCAATGTCATCGTAACTTCGGACGAATTTTAAAGTCATTTGTTGTAAATATCATCACATAATATCATTATATTATTGAATAATAAATCGTATTATTTTTAAACAAAAATAACATGAATTAGGGGTTTTCACTGCAAAAAAGGCAAAACCAGGCAACAAAACATCAAGCTGGAGCTTTAAAGAAAGCTAAGCACAATGGGAAAAGAATCATTAGCAATATAGTTCAACTTTTACTTTCCTGTGATATTTCACAATACTTTATTGTAAGAATAATAAACACAATAATATATTTTTTCTGAACTGCTTATTTCACGAACTGATATATTCTAAATGTTCAGGATATAATTTCAGTGTTGAAAAAACAACGGACCTTGATTTAAAATAGGAGATTATATATGATGAACTAAAATTTAGTAATGAAGTTTCCAATTTTGCAAATAATGTCCGCATTACTTCTTTGCAAACACTCGTTATATATTTTTAATCAAGAAGATTGTGATTCACACACTACTGGAAAGCCTCCTGAGAGAAAAAAAAAATAACTTCAATCGATCTTCGATTTCTAAAATATTATTCATTCATTTTAAGCTTATGGACATACTAATTTCAATATTTTGTGTAAACTGCGCGCATGTTGAAAAATATTGCCCATGCTAAAATATGCGTTTTTATGTGTATTTAGAATGTAGGGAAAAAGTTTGAAATTTTGGATATGCCTTAAGATTTGTTTTTGGTTTTGTTGTTGTTGAGAAAATGACACTTTCCGTGAAAATAGCCATATGGCGATTTCTGGAAGGGAATGTATGTTAAATAATCCATGACATGCAATTAATTATAAAGACACTTCACCTGTTGCTAACTTGATATTAGAATTAATTATTTTACGTACATGTTGTTTCTTAATTCATGGTTATCTGCTGTAGGCTCATTATTTACTTTGGGGTGGTATCCCCTATACATAAAATTCTTGAATTTCAAATTGCGAATAGATTTTCATCTAATCAACGCCTAAATTGTATAAAGTTTGAAATTCAAAGCAGTATAGAGAGTATAAACTTCAAATACCTAATTCTTTATGTTCTTCTACTGACGTTAGAAAGAGTAATGTGTAATAATAATCACTAGGGAACAATATTGACCCTGAAGAACAAAAGAGGTTCATCCAGGAATTTATTTTTATTTTTGCATATTAAAGTATATGCTCTAAAATCATTAATAATACCAGCATAGTGTGAAAAAAACTTTTTTTGGAATTTATATTTGAAAAAGAAAAATTTGTACACATTTAAAATGCCTATTTCTTTCGCGCCTATTCCGCCATCTTGATGTGACGTAGCTAGCCGCCAAACACTTGTAAATAAGCCGGGCGATTCACGTTTTTTCCATAAAAATGCAAAAAAAATCAGCGCTACCAGTGGTGTTTTGTGCCTGAATGCAGGAAAACGTCTGTCAAAAATCCAGGAAAATTATTCATACCTATACCCAAAGGTGAGGAATGAAAAAAAATGGTACAAAATTGTTCGTCGTGACATGTGCCCTACCGCATCTTTAACGCCAACAGTATATGTTGCGAAGATCATTTCAACGCTACAAGTAAATATTTTTATTTTGAATAGAAAAATATATTTAAAATATGCTTTTTTTATAACATAAAGTTCGTAATTAACTGATGTTCAACGGTGTTATATATATGGGGTGCCGAGATCTATGTGAGGTATAACCTCGCGAAATCAAATTATTGTTTATTCACGCAAAAAGTATTATAAAATAAAATATTTATAAACGTAATTATAAATCTTATAATTATGAATTTCATAACAATTTTATAAAAGTATTCGTGGAAGTATTTATAAAAGCAACTATAAAGAAAAGTGAGGTTAGGTTTTCTGAATTCAATATTGCATGTATGATTGTATGTTACGATTCGCCTGAAGCAATTATCATTCTAAACTAATAAATTAAATGAATAAAAATAAATATTTCAAAAAGTTATCGTCATTTATGCCATTTACTTACTTTTACGCTTTCACTCCTCGAGTGACAGCAACATTGAAACTGTAGCACTTCGCGAAGAAATCGCTAGTCATAAGTGGACTCAGTTTTGGCAAATTATCCGAACCGACTTTAATGTATCTAAGCATATTGGTACTTCATAAAAATAAACTCTGTTTGCCAAAAAACGTTGATAATTAATTATTTCGATTGTTTTTATCAAACTGACCATGTATTTTCTTCGGTTTTGACCGCGCGTGACGTCACACCACGTGTTTCGAGCCGTGAGGGCGCCACATGTTTTCTTTTATAAATCGACATTGACGGTGGATATTTTATCACTTTTTAATCAATTATTATAAATTACTAAATAATTGAAATTAGGTTTCAATTCCACATTTCAATTCTTTGGGAGTCAGAGTTTATAAAAAACTCAACTGTAAGGCAAACAAAATTTTCGTGGGTGACCCTATTGTAAAATATTTGCTGGTGAATTTCGCTGTAGGGTGTTAAATAAAGGAATTAATTTAGTTACTAATAATTGGAGTAAACGTTTTCTCACACCTCATCAGTGGACAAATTCTCATCATCGTTTACTAGCACAGTTGAAACCGTTTTTTTTCCTCGAAAAGGGGCCCAAGTAGCGTTTCTGGTTAAAATAAAAATAAATACCCAAAAAGGACATATTACATGTTATTTACTAAATCATGTGATGAAGACTATGTCTAATATGTCCATAATCTCTAATTAATTTAAAATTGTTCAGAAAGTATGTTGATTCCCAAGTAGGGATCAATGTATTTTCCTAAATGTTTTCTGCAATATTAGAGGTTGAAATAAGCAGAAAATTAAGATGAGAATTTTAATTAAATAGCAGAAAATAAGATTAACCACGTGAAAGAAAAATAGTCTTTTAAAATGGGAAAAATAAATAAATCAAAACACTCTTCAGTTGGGAAAAATACCAGAAAAAGGTTAATAAGTGTCATGGTATTTCATTTTTTTATAATATTTTGAAAACCATATATATATATATATATAACCGAATTGTTTTGAGTACAGCTTACATCGTTGCGAATGGCAGAGATCCTCTCCTAAAGATGGTCAGAAACCACGAGATGATTGGCGAAGGGGCGTTCCTTTACAAAGCCGCGGTGCAAGCTGCCGAGGCCCTTGGCCTGAATTTCAACATCAGAAGTGAAGAAAGTGCATTACTCCATCTAGATGCTTCACGTCTAAAAGCCGAAGTAAAGAAAGCAGAGGTTGGAAAATTTCACCAAGAGCTACTCGACAAGCAAATGCACGGAAACTTTCACAGAAATGTAGAAAAACAGTCCTTGTCGAAGGAGCAAACTTTTGCTTTCCTCAAATCATCAGGGCTCAATTCAGGTACAGAGGGCTTTATTTTCGCATGCCAGGACGGTGTAATCTCCACCTTAGCATACCGCGCCCGCATTTTATGTCAAGAAGTTCCCAGTGATAGGTGCAGAGCGTGTCATGCACACGCTGAGTACCTAGAACATATACTATCGGGGTGTCCGACCCACATAGGAACAACGTATATCTATAGACATAATGCGGCCCTAAGAGTACTTTATTACCACCTTTGTCGCTCTTACGGTGTTGGTCGCGACCCTGCCCTACCGAACGCTCCAAGGGATATAGAGTCAATTGTCCGAAACGAGAAGTGCCAGATTTTCTGGAACTACGATTTTCGGGCAGCAGTCTCTGTTGCGCACTCGAGGCCTGACATTGTTCTCCAAGACTTCGAGAAACGAACTATATTCGTGATCGAATTCTCGGCTCCATCCGAATACAACATCACTGCAAAGGAGAAAGAAAAAGAGGAGAGATATCAAGACCTTAAAAGAGAGCTGCTTCGACTGTACCCAAAATATTCGGTACGAGTGATTGTTCTTGTGATAGGTGCTCTCGGAGGTGTGAAATTATCGCTGGTTCGTAACCTTAAAGCCATACCCGCGTGCCAAAAATATGCCAAGGCTCTTGCGAGATGGATGCAGAAAGCTGTCATCCTTGGGTCGCTTCGTGTCCTCAAGACACACGAGGGTTTCGCCGGCCTGTCGTTGTGATTTCGTCGTGCCCTGTGACCACCCATCTCACGGATGTGAGACGTGGCCATAGGTGTATTTTACCGCGGTTCTACTGGGGGCCATTGACATTTTTTCCAGATGGCAGTTGCTCTTAGTTGTACCCTGCGGTG
>CAKNXH010064487.1:63380-81649 GCA_932178445.1 Andricus quercusramuli | reverse complement strand
ATATGTATATGTATATGTATATGTATATGTATATGTATATGTATATGCATATGTATATGTGAAATTGTTCAAATATACAGGAATGTATTGCAAAAGATCAATGTTACGGGCGAAGAGCATAGAAAATTATATTATATATTATATATATATTAAAATTATATTATGGTGCATTTTTTTATATTTTTTTCTTTTTTTTTAAGGGCGATATAGCCCCACTTCATCAGAGCCCTCAAACTTACATAATTTATCGTGTATACCTATTTCCATTTCACATGAAAATTATTTTCAATCGCAGCCTCATGATTCAGACTGCTGGATAAGAAATGCGCGTATTGTATCTAAAACTGAAGCAAAGAAGAGGGTAAGTTTCTTTTTTTATTTTCCTAACATTTAAATTTGTTAATCTCATAAAGAACATAAAATAGTAGGCAAAAAATAGTATATTTATAAATCTACAATATATGAGAAAATTTTACACGGAGGATAATAAGCATCCAAAATATATCAACTCTGATCAATATTAAATGACCACAACATACCCCTCAGTCAAGAGTAACAGAAAAAGTTTCTCAACTGTTATAATTTTGTAATCATAAATTGATTTTGTTAATTTTTTGATAAATATTTTGCAGGGAAGTCTTGCAAATGATGATCTACGTGTCTGGTCTCAGAACCCTTATACTCGTGAAACAAAAGTAAGTTGAATTTGATTTAAATCTATTAACGATTTGTTTCTATGGAAAAAAAAATACGTAGTACTAAAATTACCATAATTTATGCAAGAAATTTCCGCAAAGAATAGAGGAAAATTTTGACTTGAATTTCTACACACAAAAGATAAATGAGAATTGAAACAAGAGAAGTTTTGTCTAAATACGGGCCAGACAGGAAAAAAAATTATATTATTATTAGTATATTATTATTTTTTCTCTTTCTTGTTCTATGGAAATTTTCAGTGTCTCAAGCAAATGTACTTTACTATGGATAATTGAATTTCCTTATTCAAGTACCAAATTTCTAAAAAACCAGATTTATCCAAAAAATGTAGAAGGCTATTTTCATTATTCTTTGTTTTGATTCTGACAATGAAAATACTCAGTCAAAATTATATTTATGTCTCATTTTCAGCATTAATATAAAAGTATGCAAAATGATAAAATACGTGTTTTTTCAGAATAGAAGAACAATTCATTACGTACCACCTTACGTTTCCACTACAGTAAGTAAATATTATGAAACAATATTAAAAACTAATTTATCAATGAAATTGACACTTTTCTACCTTTCTGTGTGAAAATTTCATTTTTATAACTTAATATAGCCTAATTTTTTCTACATATATGAACTTTCAGAACTGTAGGATATTTCAATACATTTGAATTTGGAAAACACATTAGTTTTATTACAACTATATTCTTGTAAGAAAATTATACACTTTTTTAATACATGGCAAAAATTAGCATTCGAACCCAAAAATTATCAACTTATAAACACCCCTATGTTATTATTAACACCTTATAATAAGCACCCTTATTAACACGCCTTTAATAATATTTTTGGAAAATAACCAGTAAAATTGAGATTTCAAGTATTTATTTCAGGGAAAAATGATATCATTAAAATAAGAAGAATTGACCTATAAATTTTTAAAATAATATACTATATACATTTTTCAGGGAACATCACACGGATTTCACTACCCTCCACCTCCTCCTCCTCAGAATGAGCCTCAAACTTTTGCCTTACATGTGAGTAAATATCGGAAAATAAATTTAAAAAGAAAAGGTAACAGTAAAATTGAGATTTGAAGTATTTGTTTTAAAGAAAACAATCATATTTCATCCTTTCAAAGATTTCATTCTTTCAAATTATTCAAATAATTTTTCTCTCTTCATTAGCTTACAGAAGACCAAACTAGAAGATTGTATGCCTTCATCCAAATGCTACTTGCAGAGAACCAGAATGGCCAAACCGGAAATGTGCCGATCGGATATGGAAACGGAATTTTCCCAATTCCACGAAATTGAATGATTTTTGAAATCAACGAAAGGAAGATATAGAGTTTATAGCATTGGATTTACAAAGTTCGATAAATATACATTGTTTATTATTTGTGAAAATTCAAAAGACATTCAATAAATTAAATATATGCACGAGAGTACAATATTACATGTATATCACGGTACCTAACATTTTTTACTCGAATTTTCATGCATGACGCCCGGAAATTTGTTTGGATCCGAAAAATAATTATTCCATTTTTTCATTTTGAAAAAAAAATGATATTTAGAGGAGGCGCAGGTCCCACGAAGTTGAATCAAAGTGAATCTTAACTTTCCATTCAGTGGAGTAATACATTTAATATCATCCATACAGAAAATTTCAAAAATATTTCAAATATATGTTTTATTTCAGAAAAATATATTCCTAAAATTGAAGAAAATTGCTTCACAAATGAGTCGGTCTATTTTCACAAAAAGAATATCATTAACAATAATAATACATTGTTTAGATAATTATTTTCGTCAAGTTGAATCAATTATTGGTTCAGTTTAATTGAAAAGTGGACATAAAGTTGCAAATTTCAAAAAAAGCCGCACCTATATTATTAACAACAATCTGAATCCAATTGAAAATTAGACAAAAAGTGAAAATTTTCGAAAAAAACGCGACTTTCTATCTCTATTCCAAGAAAAAATTGCTGGAAAGAATACTAAATTGTTTAAACACTTTGTTTCAACATTTAGTTGTCAGTCGTTAATAATTTTAGGACAAACAACGTTTTTTTTAGAATTGAAAGAAAAGATACGCTACTCTTTGAAAGCCCTAAAAGACTTTCATGAAAACTTTGTGAATTTTCTTAAAAAATCGAAAATTCAAATTTTCATCGCACGAAAAAAAATGAGAAAGAAAAATTTCATTTTCAGGTCGAACTATGCAAGATGCGAAAAAAGACGATTCAACAAAAATTATGTTTTCAAAAAAGACCTACAAATTTAGTAGGAATCAATTTTTGATTGGACGCGTACTTTTTGTTTTGTTTCTAGAAAACTGCATTAAAAATAGAAAAATTATATTTTCAGTCAAAAGATACTAAAAAAAATAAATAAATGGACAAAATTTATTTCCCCAAAAAAGAGCTTTCAATTATTCTTTGATAGAATTCCTGGTTTTTGTTCCAATCGTGAGAAATAACATTAACAATGAAAAAATAAAATTTTTGGAAAAACCACGCAAGGTAAGGAAATAAATGATAAAACAAAAAGTATGCTTTCAAAAAATATCTGGAAATTTGTTAGCGATTACTTTTAGATAGGATGCGTGTTTTTTTGTTTTGTTTTTTTGTGAGGATTTAACTATTCAGTTGAAAATTCACCTTTTTTGGTGAAAATCAGCTGTTTTAAGTTTGAAATTGAAATCTTTTCTGGTTGAAAAATCAACTATTATATGTCATTTGAGAATTTATCTTTTTTGGTTGCAACTTCAACTACTTAGTAAAAATTGTAACTATTTTATTGGAAATTAATTTTTTTTGGTGATGATTCATCATTTGAGTTTGGAATCCCCTTTTTTGAAATTTAACTATTTTCTCGGCGAAAATTAATTTTTGAAACTAAGAAATTAATTATTCCATCTTTGGTTGAAAATTAATGTTCTTCAATTTAAATTTCAATTATTTGGTGACAAATTCCTCTAGTTTGTTACAAATTAAACTGTTTTTGTTGAAAATCTAACTATTGGGTTGAAAATTCCTCTAAAATTATAAACATTTCTTTGATAATTTCAAATTTTCCTTTGGAAATTAATCTTTTTGGTAGAAAATTAACCTGCTTGGTTCAAAATGTATCCTTTTGATAAAAAATTCATCTCTTGGTTTGAAAGTAGTTTTTTATTGGAAAAACTTTCTTATTAATGAAAATTAACATAAACCATTCAATTTTTTGGCAAAAATTGATCTTGTTTTTTGGTGGAAATGCAATGTTTTGGTTGAAAGTTCATCTTTTTGGTTAAAATTTGAACTATTCCTTTCAAAATATATACATTTTTTTTTGTAAATCAAATTTTGTACTGACAACTTCACTACTCCCTGTTTGACTGAAAATTCTTCTTCTGTTGAAAATTCGACTATTTGGTTAAAAATTTATATTTTTGATTGAAAATTTATTTTGAAAACTTGTTTCGAATACATAACATATCACTCTATACTGATAACTAGGAGTTTATATGTTCTCCTATTTTTCAAATTTCCAATTAGAGTGATGTAACAATTAATTTGAGTTACCAAAAAAAAAAACTCAAACAATTTATTATTATTTTGAATAATATTCTATTTGATTATTGCTAAACTTGCTGTTTTTCTTTCTTCTTGATATATTTTTTTCTGAAATAAAATAAATGTTTAAAATATTGTTCAAATTTCCCATATGAATCATACTTAATATAAATTTTTCCAGGAAGCCCTCTTGTTTAATTTGATATTAATATTTATTATGAATAAAAGGTGGTTCTAGTTTAGGAAATATTTGCGTTTTTCCTAGTCAGGTTAAAAACTATTATTTTCGGATTTAAGTGGGAAATGATATTGAGTTACTGGCCATATACACATTTTTTCTAAACTAAAAAAGTTAAAGGAAGGCTAAAAATTTTGAGAAGATGGTTGAAAATGTCTTAAACCATAGTATAAAAAATAATAAGTGTTTAAACAATTATATGCTTGTTTACATGCATAAATCAATATCACACTAAGTAAAAAGTGGACAAAAATTGAAAAATTTCAAAAGAAAAACGCAACTATCTAGCATTAGTATAGGAGAAGGTAATTACAAATAATAATAATTTGTTTGAAAAATTATGTTTGTTGAATTTGATATTGAGTCATTTTATTTTTTGGATACCCTTTTTTGCCATTCGTCCCTAAGGTCAGCATTCCCCGAAAAAAGTTCCTGACAATGCCACTGATAATTAGAATTGGATTTCTAAAATAATATTTTATTCGATTTGAAAATGGAAATTATCAACTTAGTTTTCTTATTATCTTTCATTATTATCTCTCATTATTTCTAAGCATCATTAATTTTTAATCGAATGTTTCGAGATTTAATTACCAACCTATCCATTCCATAATTTGTCGGTCGCTTTTACCGAAAAATTGATTTAATTCATTTTCATTTAAAAATGAAAACAACTGTGATGTGTGAATCTATTATTTACTAATTAAAATTAATTAATGTGAAACTAAGTGAAGCTAATTGAAACTAACTAGAACTAATTGCCAATGCATTGTAACTCACCATATAAAAGGAGTATCGAGTTTTCATTCTCCAGTTCAGAAATCTAGGTTTCTTGTCAAACGTGTAAAAAAATCCAGTTTAAAATGATTATCCATACATTATTTTTATCATTATTATTTGTGCAATCATTTTGTAAAGACGGCCCATGTTCGGTAAGAACTAAAAAAAGTTTAAATTGATATTAATCTGAATTTATGTTTCCATCGTGAAGTTTCGAAAATTATTTTAACAATTAACAATTATTTTATTTTTCAATTTTGCTCAGATCAATATATAATAATTGTGGATGAATAAAAACGATTGTGATTATAAAAAGCATATCAGAAAATTAAATTATGGTGCCATTATTTTACTTTCAAAAATAAAGGGCGATGAAGCCCACTTTTTCTGAACCCGCGGACTTATTTTCCTTCGTCTATATTTATTTTCATTATAAATTAAAATTGTTTTTAATTATAGCCTTCAGATCCAAACTGTGAAGAAAGAAAGCTAGATATACAAATTTTAATAAAAAAGACCGTAAGTTTGTTTTTCTCATTTTTCTAACACTTGAATTTGCAAATTTTATGAAGAATATAAAATAATAATGAGTAAAAAATAATGAAGCTATAAATGTCTGATATATATGGAATTTTTTTCAGGATTATGAAACCACGTTAGATGATCTTCTTCCTACAGTCAGAGACAATACTGATGATTATTCTGTAAGAATAATTTTTTAAATAATTTAGTATTTCTATGAGAATGGATCTTATTTTCATATATTTTTTAACATACGACCTCAAAAAAGTGAATATACTTATTAGGGTGCAAAAGATAAATAAAAAAGTATTTATATAAACGTATGTAAAATAACATATATATATATATATATATTTTTTTTTTCAGAGTATGAGGAAATCGTACGTACGCTACCCAAATGATAGGGTAAGTAAATCAATATTATAAAATCGAATTAAAAAAAGTGCATAGAATAATGAAGTTACTAAAATTACATTTTATTATCAAAAATATTTTTTTGAGCTTATTATTAAAGGTGAAGATTTCCTGTATTTAGTTTTATTTATTTCACATTTTCGATTTGTTAAGATGGATGAAGATATGTTGAAGCTAACGTTTTTAAACAAAAAAATTTAGGTTTCAAGTATTTATTTCAGAAAAAAAAGTTATTGTATTATTTTTGTCTCATCGATGATATATCTTGACCTGTTATATTTAATTTTGGATTCAATTTTGGTAACCTCACTTATAATTTAATTTGTTTTTTTCATGAATACATTTTTTTGAGACAAGAAAAATAGTTTTGGGAAAAGAAAATATTGTACCGCCCGTATTCACACAAATATTTTGATTCAATACGAATTTTTTTTCGCATAGAGTGCGATAATATAATAGGTATTTGTTTCTTTTTATAGCGTACAGGACCAGAAGAATATGTGAGTAAATAGTGTCAAAAAGTTATTTCTTTATTCTTTTTTGTGATTTTAAAAAGCAGAATATTGAGTTAAATTTATATTTTTATAAAATCCTATTTTCAGTGTTTATATAATACTAGGTATGTGAAATAAATTTGATATATAATTTTTTCAGGGTCTGAGCAGGAGAGGTAACGGGCCTATATTTTCGGATTATTCCTTCAATCCTGTAGATGTAAATACTATAAAATAACACTTTAAAAAATCAACAGTGAGTTTAAGTAATTTTCTAAAAGCATGTAAAATAATATAATATATCATTCTTTCAGGAATGGCGTTTGTTGACGCATATGTGGATGAATACTGTTCTGCGTGTAAGTCAATATTATAAAATGCTATTCGAAGAAAATTAACAATGAACCTAAGATTTCAATTTTGTTCATTTTCATTCATTTTTTTCTTCATTTAATTAAATAATGTTTTATTATCATTAGATTCCAGGCTTCACGAACCAAGAAAATGAATCATTGAATAGATTCTACAGAGACATAGTTCACCATAAAATGTTTGTCAGTAAAGATTGATGCCGATGAATTTCGCTAAATATGAACGATTTTCAAGATCAACAAAGTGTGAATATAGCGTTTGAATTGCATTTACAATTTTGAAAAACTGACAAAATTGAAAAATATTTTGTATTATTTGTGGTTATTCTGAATATATCCAATAAATCAAATATATGCACTAGAGTATAACACTTTTTTCGAAGCTACCATGCAATCGCAACACCACAACAAACAATTCTTTTTTAATTCTTAGCACTTATTCAATCGTATAATATTATAAATGTTGTGAATCCTAATGTCACCATAAATACTTGTTGACAATTTTGTTAATTGGGTTTTAATCCGAAATATTAAAAAAAAGCAACAATGTCACCTATCATCTTTGGATAATATCTCGTTCAAAGATTATTATAAAAATTATTGTTGTATTTAAAATGTTGTGAAATATCTTTTCAAGTGGAGATTATTTGTTTCATATGATTATACTCTCATTTGAAACACACTTGAGGTATGTTGGAAAAAAAGTTTTATAATATATTTTATTATATGTGGAAAACTTATAATTGATAACATTTTATTCAAAGAAGATGAAGAGAAAAGTCTATTTGTTCGTATAATTTGTTTATAAGATTAATAAAAAATGTCTCTGCCCAAAAATATAAAATTAAAAAAAAGTTCATTTTTAACTGAAGAGATGCATTTTTTAATAAAATTATTAATCTTAAAAAAAAGATTGTTTAAAAACTAAAACTATGAACTTTCAATAAAAAAATAGTTGATATTTCAACAAACAAAAATTTTAATTTAAAATGAAAAGAATTAGATAAAAAAATAATTTTTAACAGAATAATTTAATCCCTAACCAAAACAGATTAATTTTTAACGAAACAGTTGAATTTCTAAAAAAAATGATTTTCTACCAAAAAAGACCAATTTTTAACAAATTACATACATTTTTAACCAAATAATTGAATTTCGAAATTTCAAAAATTAATTTTTTTATGAACCTCGATCTGGATTCTCTTTTCGCGAACTATTTTCGTTACAAATTAATTCAAATTTAAATTTAAATTTAGTTTTAATTAATTTTCCGTATCGAGTTGAAAACGTATTTTCTTTGTACTATAGATGAAGATTAAAAATTTCTTTAAAAATTAAAGTATTTGGCTTAAAATTGATCTATGATGTTAAAAAGTAACCTTTTTTCTTAAAAATTGATCTTTTTGGTTGCAAATTTATATTTTTGTGTGAAAATTAATTTTCTTGGTTGAAATTTAGTTTTTTTTTAAACTGAAAATTACATATTTTCACTCAAGAACCATTTTTTGTTCAAAATTGAACTATGCTGTTGAAAATTATTTTCTTTTCGTCAAAAATTAATTTTTTAAACTGAAAATGCAACTGTTACGTGTAATGTATTTTTTTTTCATTTTAAATTAATTTCTTAAGTTAAAAATTAGTTTTTCCAATTGAAAAATAAATTTTTCATTGTAAACCCTTTTTTTTTGTACAAAATTTAACTATTTTGTCAAATGTTCATCGCTTAACTGTTTACTTTTCTTTTGGTTGAAAATTTAATTATTGAATTCAAAATTCCTTTAAAAATTCCAATATTTGACTTAAAATTAATTATCAAATAAAATTAATATTTTTTTAATAGAAATATAGTATCCTTAGGTCTAGCTGTTTGATTGCAAATTCAACTATTTCGCTGAAAATGTTGTTTTATCTGGTTGAAAAATAATTTTTTTTGAAATGAAAATTTAGCAATTCAATTTTAGGTCAAAAATTTATCTGTTGCATGTGAAAATTAAACTAGATATTATTTTTAAATTAGTCTTTTTGGTAGAACAATAATCTTACTAGTTGAAATTGAATCTTATAAATTTTTTTTTAACAATGTTCACAGCATTTGTCCTACTTAACAAAAACACGGTATCAAATTTCCGAAAATTTATCTTTTCATTTCAAATTCATATATTTGATTGAAAATAAGTTTTTTAGTGGAAATTATTTTTTTTTCAAAATGAAAACCCTTTTTTGGCTTATAATTTAACAATTTGGTTGAGAATTGTTGTACATATTTTGTTTAACATTCTTCTCTTGTAGTAGAATATTAATCTTCTTGGCGATTTATTAGTCTTTTTGGTTAAAAATTCAACTATTATTTTGAAAATTTAATTAAAAATTGAAAAATTTGGTTTAAAATGCATAGTTTTGGTAGAAATTAACTAATCATTTAATATTAATCATCATGGTGACTAATGCATCTTTCTGGTTAAAAATTTATTTCCTTTGTTGATAATTTAATTATTGGTTTAAAAATTCCTTTGAAAATTGAAATATTCGGTTCAAAATTCATGTATTATTTTGAAATCATCAAATAATAATATTTTTTTTTTCGTGCCTAATTCATCTTTTTGGTTGAAAATTCATTTGTTTTGTTGCAAAGTGAACTAGAAGTTCGAAAATTCTATTAAAATTTTTAATATTTGGCCTCAAATTGATGTATTTTGTGAAAATTAATGTTGTTTTGTAAAAAATCAATCTTCTTCGTGGAAAATTTATCATTTTCTTCAAAAAATTATCTTTCTGGATGAAAAATTCAACTGTTTGGTTGAAAATTCAAATGTATTGAAAATTAATTTTCTTATTGAAAATCCTTTTTTTTTTTGTTCAAAATTTAACTATTATGTTGGTTATTGACGTAGCCTTTCAGTAGAAAATTCAACTATTTGGATGAAGATTCCTTTACATATTTTGTTGAAAATTCGTCTTTTATGTAATCTTCTTGGTGACTAATTCACCTTTTTGGTTCAAAACTATTTTCTCTTGTTGAAAATTTAACAAGTAGTTTGAAATTTTATCAAAAATGTAAAGCATTTGATTTGAAATTGATGTTTTTGTTAAAAAATTTATTAATTAATATTAATCGTCTAGGTGACTAATTCATCTTTTTGGTTGAAATTAATTTCTTTTTTTCGAAACTCAATTATTAAATTTAAGATTGCATTCAAAAATGAAACATTTTTTTTGAAATTCAGGTATTTTATTAGAGATAATTTAGAATCATCTTGGTTGGGAATTTATCATTGTGTTTGAAAATTGATCTTTTTGGTTGAAAACTTTGTTTGAAACTTGCTTGAACTTTTTGTTGAAAATTCGTCTTTTGTGATAGAATATTAATCTTATTGGTAAATAATTCAGCCTTTTTGGCAGAAAATTCATTTCTTTTGTTGAAAATTCAACTATCAGATTGCAAATTCATTTAAAAATTCTGACATTTTGTTTAAAATTTGTGTATTTCGTTAAACAATTATTAATTAGTATAAATCTTCTTGGTGACTCATCCATCTTTTTGGTAAAAAATTAATTTCTTTTGTTTAAGCTTTCCAAATCGAAATTCAATGTTTTATTTGAATATTCCATTTTTAATAAAAATGTATGTTTTTTTAAAAGGTATCCAATTTGAAATAATTTAACTTAAAAAAAACTTAAAAAATATAAAGTCTTATAATATAAAAAAATATACAGTTGTAAAATTAAAAATGTTCAGGCTTTCTTTCAAAAGCTTCTAACTTAAAAATGGTGTAAGAAGTTCAAATGTTTCATTTTGCATTTTCAGTTAAGTTTAATATTGGATACTTTTGAATAAAAATTCATTCAATTGAAATCTTTGAAATATTTATGAAGAGATCAAAATTTTGAAGCCAGGAATTGAAATTTCAATTATTATTTAGTAACCTTGTGACCAATGAAAATAATAAAAATTAACAGCAGGACATTCGTTTTTTAAAAAATTCGTCTTTTTGGTTGAAAGTATCACTATTTTGTTGAAAATTCATTTTTTTGGGTTAAAAATAGAAATATTCCTTAGAAAATTCTTCATTTGGCTTGAAAGTTCAACAGTTTGCATGAATTTCTTTCGCCTTGATTGACAAATATATATTTATTGACAGTTCGTACTTTTGGTTAATAAATTTATCATTGTAGTTGAAAATTCATAATTTCGGTTGAAAATTTCACCATTTTGTTTAAAATTCCTTCTTTTTTTAAATTAAATTTTGATAATGATAATTTAATTTTTTCAAGGATTAAAATTTTCATGTTGTTGAAATTTCAACTTTCTTAAAAAAAAATTAAATTATATGCTTGAAAACTTAACAGGTTTTGGTTAAAATTTAATCTTCACTTTTTGAAAAGTCGACCATTTCGTTAAAAATTCATCTTTCTAGATTGAAAATTCAATAATTTGTTTAAAAATTCAACCATTCGGTTCAAATTTTCATAATTCTGTTGAAAATTCAAATATTCACTTGAAATTAATCCTATTTAGTCGAAATACAAATGCTTTGTTGAGAATTTGTCCTTTCGGATATTTTTTGGTTGAAATCAAGGAATATTCGAATAAGTCAAATTTCGAAGATTCGACTTGAATTTTTGATCCATTTTTTACAAAAAATGTGATTTTGATTTTAAAAATTGTAATAATTCAAAGAAATCAAGAAGGTTTGATGTACAGTTAAATTTTTTTCTATTTCGAAGAATCCAAAGTTCCAAGCGTTGTTGAATTTGTATTAAAAATTCAAATCAACTAGAATTATTCCTTAACAAAGTAAAAGAATGCAATTAAATCTTCAAAAATGAGAAGCAGTATCATAGAAAATATGTATAAGATGTAAAAAAATATTCTTATTTTTCATTTATTGAATAAAAAGGATTTTAAATAATTTTTTGAAATTAAAATGAATCACTGGAATTTTTTGAAATATCCTATAATCTTAAAGGTCCTGTAAAATCCTTCTGTATCTTCAAAAATTCTTTAAAATAGCATGCAAATTTTTTGAATGCCTTAGAATTATCAAAACCATCGGAAATCCCTTGAAATTGTTTAAATTTTTCAAAAATGCGTCGAATTCTCATAAAATACTCTAAAGTAATTCAAAGTCTTTGAAATTCCTATAAACTATTGGAATGCATAAAAAAAGTTCTAGGAATCTTTTAAAATTTCCTGAAATATTTCAAATCCTTTGATATCTTTTAAAATCCCTTGAATCTCTTTAAAGCTCTTGAAAGTCTATTGTTTTGACCATCGTCCGCAGTGTGCATACAAGAGTAGTAAGTAAGTTTTATTGGCTTGTTTGTTACTGCTCATTTTACATTTTTCATAAGAAAAAGTTAAGGAACGTGATATACATATATATGAAGAAGCTGAGTTAATTTTATTATTTTGTTAAATATTCAACAGTTTTCTTGAAGCCATTCTTTTTGGTTGGAAATGCACCTCTCTGAGTTGAAAATTCATCTATGTTTGTAGAATTAGCATCTACTTTGGCAAAAAGTCACAACTGTTTGGTTATAAATCCAATATTCATTCTGAAAAGATTGCATTTTTAATAATTCAGTTGAATTTTCAAGAACAAAAAACAAAAAGATAACCAAACAATTGCATGAGCAGTTAAATAGTTGAAGTTGCAAGCAAAGGGGATGACTTTTTAACAAAATATTTTAATTTTTAACTAAAACATAAAACAAAAAACAATTATTTGAGAAGGCGGCTTATTTTCTATCCAAAAGGACGGATCCTCAACAAAACATTAAATTTTTCAACAAAATGGTTGAATTTATATCTTGCAGCTAAGTTGTTGAAGTTTTAATACGAAAAAATTAATTTTATCTTACTTAATTTTTGATATTATAACCATAGAAGATTTTAATTTCAGATAAAAGGAACTCAGAAGAATTGGAGGAATTCAGGGGACTCAGAGAGTTAAAAACTGTCAGGAATTCAGAATATTGAAGGAATTCAAGGATTTCAAAATATTCATGGATATCTGAGAAATTCAAGTAATTTATAATATTTACTGAATTCGGAGAATCAAAAGAGTTTTACTGATTTCAGAGCATTCAGGATATTCAAAGATTCAAAGGATTCCATAGCATTCAGGTAATTCAGAGAATTTCGGGAATTAAAAATATTCCAGGAATTCATGGAAATCAAAGCATATGAAAGAATTCCAGGAATGCAGAAGATTCAAAGGATTCAGAATACTACAGAAATTCAGGGAATTCAGAATATTAAGGAATTAAGGAGAATTTATAGAATTCTGATTATTGAAGAAATTCAGGATATTCAAAGATTTTAGGAAATTCAGAGAATTGCAGAGATTTGAGACGATTTAGGGCATTTCATAAAAAAAGAGTATTCACCGATTGCAGAATATTCTAGGAATTCATAGAATTTCTAGGATTTCAGAGCATTTGAGAATATCAATAATTTAATTTAATTGAAGAACTTGGATGAGTTCGGAGAATTCAGGGAATTCGAGAAATTCAGACACTTCTAGGAATATCAGGAATTGAGGATATTCAAGGAATCCCAAAATTTTAGGGAATTCAGAGGATTTTGGAACATCTAAGTATTTTGATGAATTTAATGAATTCAGAGAATTCGAACAGATTAGAGAATTAAGAAAACTTAAAATAAATTTATAGATGCATGAATCATTAAAATGAAATAATTTTTCGAAAATAGAACTTATCAAAAATTCTCCTTCATTTTGAACTTAAATTTCATTATTTTTCCTAATTTTTCGTACTTTCAACTGAAATTCCAAAATAAAATTTAAATATCACGAATTGAATTAACTTTCATGTGAATCAGTTTTAGCAACCTTTTTATTCAGGCATTTAGTATTCTTACATTCGCTATTGTAAACATAGTAGCC
The DNA here is from genome assembly GCA_932178445.1 of Andricus quercusramuli. NCBI lineage: Eukaryota > Metazoa > Arthropoda > Insecta > Hymenoptera > Cynipidae > Andricus > Andricus quercusramuli. The sequence goes on along the minus strand of CAKNXH010064487.1, from coordinate 67,649 downwards.
GAGAAAGCCAGCAGAAAAAACAAAATATAATCTTCACATCGATTTCAGAGCAATCTTTACCAGCAACAAAAAAAAACCTTTGCGTGTTAAGATTCACCTAGCACGTTGGAAATGATTACCATGTCGACTCTATTGCATCCTGTTTTGTTTCGATGCGAAAAAAATTAACTTCATCTTTTTGAAAATTACCCGCAAAAAAAATTGATCTTAATTTTTTCTGTGAAGAATTGTTAACCCATGAACGGCTAGCAGTACCGTTTGGGACCAGCCACCCGCAATGCTTTCAAAAGCGTTTAAAACTTGCACTAATCCTTCAAGCGATCCGACCGCGAGCGCGTGTTGTTGTCTGAGGTCCCCCCTATCCAGTAGACGTCAGTGAACCGGCTCCGACTTATGAAAAGGTAGCACGGGGAAGATAAACACAGCTCTACGAAAAATGAGCTCCCCTCCGGGTGTGGAGTTTCGGTAAATGATATTTTATACTTCTATGTAATGATCAACTGGCATATTAAGTGTGTGTTTCTCTTCGGAAAGATCCTGGGAACAAGTTTGTATCATACTCTTGGTCAGGGTCGAATATTGCCCGAGATTTCGAACGTTAAATGGAAGTTAGATGGATATGTTATTGTGTGTTGCTCTTTGGCGGAGGCTATTTTAATGAGGATACCATGTTTTTTAGCTTTAAACAAGAGTTTATTATTTTGCACCAGGTAAATTACAAGTTATTTTAAATGCTCTATTATAAAACCACTGTCTCATCCGCCGTTTTCAGTGGTATGACGCTTCATGAAGCGCTGACATTGCTCGAGGAGGATGAATATCTCGAGTCCACTGAAGTTTTCACCGAACCTCCAGAGCCCAATGTTAATTCCAATAAGGACAGTGGGGAGGAGGACGGAGATGGTTTGGTCAATAACCTTAATGGGCGTCAGTTGAACGCTGCATGTGAAATCCGCGTCACCCAAGCATCTGCTGACAACATCCGATGTCGTCGGCGGCTACGTAAAGTGCTTGCGAAGGATTCAAGCCCTCCTTGCCCTTCTGCGGACGTTGAAGAAGCCCCTGAGCGTGGACTAAGAAGAGGTAAGAGGCATTAGCGGGGAAGAAGCGAGGCATGTGCTCCTGGTGGTGGTTGTCATCCTGGCGGAAGTCAGGGCGCGTCTCGTCAAGGGATTGCTTCAACTGCAGCAGACGCAGACAAGTCTTAGTGCGATGACCGAGGTTCCTCTGGCGATGATTCAAGTGATCTAGAGAACAATAGTCCACCTGCAAGCAAAAAGAGAGAAGATACAAATCAGTCCAAGCACAAGTGGGTACGCACAGATATTGGTGTCAAACATAATGTTTTTCTCGAAAAATATTTTACTAGATTTAGGGACGGAAATCCAGTTCAAATTTTTGAGTTATTTTTTGATGACGAGGTTATTGATTTTCTCCACCAAGGAATTAGGAAATATGCTCTGTTCAAAAATTATCCAGCCCCTAATGTTCCAAGGGACGAATTGAGGTTTTTCCTTGCAATTTTTATTCTGAGTGGGTACTGCAACTTACCTGGAAAAGACAGTTTTTGGGATTAGGGTGACGATCTGCGCAATGTCCTGGTCTACAATTCTATGAGGACGGATAGGTTCCGCGACTGTGAAGTTTCCCACACGACCTGTAATAGAGCAATTATGAGTGTCAAGTGATTCCTACAACATTATATCAATTTCAAATGATATAATCATGCATTATTTCCAAAAATCAGTATTAATATCAGTTTAAACAGTTTAACAGTCCAACTGTTTAAAATGATATTAATACTGATTTTTGGAAATAATGCATGATTATTTCATTTGAAATTGATATAATGTTGTACGAATCACTTGACACTCATAATTGCTCTATTACAGGTCGTGTGGGAAACTTCAGTTTAAACAGTCATGAGCTGCGACTTACAGCTGTTGCTGGATCAATTTATTCCCTAACACAATTCCGCAATAAAGAAGTACAAGCGTACAGTATACGTTCGTTTGTGGCCGGTGGGAGATACGACAAGCGGCTAGCGGTACCATATGGAACCACCCTCCCACGCTCATACGCGCCAGCAGAACTAAAAACTGGTACGACATTCGGGCAGCCTAGTGGATAGATAACAACATATGAAAATGAAAACGAAATCGGTGATGCAAAAAAAAATCTGCCGTTCATGGGTTGATTAGGATTCAAATTTTAATTAATTGTAGATATTTTTTGGGCCAACTAATTTTACCTATCCATTGTTTTTTGCACGCGTCCTGTCAAAATATGATTAAGAAAACTGTAAATCTAATTTGAATAAACAATTTTCTAAAATTCATTATTATTATACCATTAAGCCATTTACCTTTCGGGGTAGGCGTGACTTGCTCGGTTGGAAAGTAATGGGATAGGTATATAGGTGTAAAGTAGGTCGTGATATGGTATAAGGTAGATAGGTATAGATGTTTTAGATTGATCTGGAGTTCTCGTGTTATTTATTCAAATGACACGTTCACTCCGCAACACTGCTCCGACCCAGGTTGCTGATCAATCTCTCTAGCGATCACCCCAAGTAAGGAGCCTCACAAAATTGTTATGTATGGTTCTCCACTTGGGCCCATTAGTATCCAAGGTCTTTGTTTCAGGCATCATTCACTCTATTGTCACTATGCTTATAATTATTTGTCGCGGCAATATTCTGTCCTGGCATACTACTCTAGCTTCCTTCACGCCCATGCATTTTTCCATGCAAGCTCTTGTGTTCCTATGGCTTCTTATGTCTCTTCGTATTAGTGTCTCATTCACAGATTCTAACCATTCTTTCGGCGGTCTACCTCTGGGCATTTTACCATTTACTTTACCTTTATACACTTGCTTCGTCAGTCGTTCATCTTTCATTCTTTCAAGATGTCCGAACCACCTTAGCTGATTTCTTTCCCATATGTCAACTAGTGTCTCTCCTGTACCACATTCTTTGAGGATTGTTTCATTTCGGACTTTGTCCATCAGTGTTTTTCCGCATATTATGCGCAGAGTTTTCATGCCGATCACGCTGATTTTACTCCTGTCCTTTTCTTGACTGGTCCATGTCTCGCTACCGTATAGTTAAGTTGGTACGAATATGAAATTATGTATGGCCGTTTTAGCTTTTTTTGATATGTTTTTATTTGTGAGGATGGACCCTGCACTGTAAAAACTAGGATTCTATTTAGAACTTAATACGGTATTAAAACAGTTCACGCAACAAAACAATCCCACTTCAGTTTGATCCACCAATCTAATAAAATAAGGTCGATTTGTGGATTGAAATAGGCTCGAAATAAGGATCATCTATCAGTAACTAAATCTGATAAAACAAATTCTAATCTGTTAAGTTTAGAAACCAACGTAACTCATAGGGCTGAAGTACGCGACGTCTGAGTGTGACGGTTCAACACTAATTTTTACGAATTTTTAATTTCATCTATTTTGCTTCCTCATAGAGGAAGCTTTGTAATGGTGACATTTTTCAAATTTTTTAAATTCATTTAATTGAACCCTCCCTAATTTAAAAATGTCTAATACAATGTTCTAAGCAATTGTCCGGATGTGTGTGTGTGTGTGGATGTGTGGATGTATGGATGTGTGGATGTATGGATCTGTGGATGTGTGGATGTCACGCTTTTTTGTGAACACGATAACTAGAAAACGGTTGCAGATAAATTGATGAAATTTGGAGAGCTTATTTTCCTCACTAATATCTTGAAACTGACCGAAGGATTTCAAAAAATATTCAATGCATTTTTTTTCTAGCACTCAATAATATTTTAAAAATCGGTTTTTTTATAGCAAAACTGTTTTCATTCGCATAATTCAAAGTTGACGCAAGAATATAAAAGATGCCTTGGTTAAGGACGAATCGATTGACCTATAATATTAATACATTTTATTGAAGAGTAGGGAAGTTATGGTAATTTATATATTTTGAAAATCGGTTTTTTATAGTAAAACTTTTTTCTTTAGCATAATTCAGAGTTGATGCAAGAATATAAAAGATTCCTTGGTTCGAAACGAATCGATTGACCTACAATAATAATGCATTTTATCAAAGAGTAGGGAAGTTATGGTAATTTGAATATTTTGAAACTCGGTTTCTTATAGTAAAACTTTTTTCATTAGCATAATTCAAAGTTGATGCAAGAATGTGAAAGATTCATTGGTTCGGGACGAATCTATTGACCTATAATATTAATACATTTAATTGAAGAGTAGGGAAGTTATGGTAATTTA
>CAKNXH010064487.1:15372-63370 GCA_932178445.1 Andricus quercusramuli | reverse complement strand
AACAGAAAATATGTGTTGATTCGAGATCAATCGACTGACCTATAATATTAAGACATTTTATTGAAGACTATGGAAATTGTGAAATTGCATAATATTTGAGAACACGGTTTTTCATAGTAAAACTTCTTTTCAGTAACATAATTCAAAATTGATGCAAGAACGGAAAAAATCTCTTGATTCAAGGCAAATTGATTGATCTATAATAATAATAATACACTTTATTGAAGATTAGGGAATTTCTGCTCATTTATAATATCTGAATCATCAGGTTCAAACAGAAAAACTTCCTTCATCGACATAATTTAAAGTTGATGCATGAATAGAAAAGACTTTTTGATCATAAATTTTCAAATAGAGTAATATTATGACAAGTTTTGTGCAGAAATCGTACAGCTGGGAAAGGGATAGGGTGCGACAGAACTTTTCCTTTCCCTTTTCCAGCTCAAAAAATTATTATTTCGAACCCAAGATTTTATTTGTCTGATTTGTCTTGTTATTTAAAACATTTTTGTATTAGTCTGTAATTTTTCATTTTTGGTAAATTTCTATTTTTAAATTGAGCAAAATGAAGACTTCGGTTTGCCTGTTATTGAAAAAAATAACTAATGCTTCCTCTATGAGGAAGCAAATACATTTGCTATCGGGAAGCAAAGTGCTCGTGAAATGAGCACCATATAATTATAAATACAAACAAAGTGGAAACACTCGAGATCGAATTCACAGCTAGTTTTGTTTTTTGTAAGAGTGAAGTTTGGAACAACTGAAACAATGCATCTCTGAATCAATTCAGTTCACTATCTCGGATCATTTATCAATCTGAAGTTAGCAAACTAAACAAGACAGAAACTGGTACTAAAATAAGACGATTTGTGAGATCATATTAGAACGCCCAAAAAAGGATCCCAGATAAAAATGAATACCTAGTTTTTACTGTGTGCTCTACCGATAACCTGCTTACTCTTACTTATGCGCCTATCTAACTCCCTATCAATATGGGGTTAGTGAATGGGTTACTGAATAGACTACCTAGATATACGTACTTGTCAACTTGTTCTAATCTCTCATCATTTAGGACAATGTTGCATATTGTTTTCTCACTTTTACCCTCAAACACCATGATTTTCGTTTTATTCTCGTTAATTTTGAGGCCCATGTTCTTCATGCTCGTATTGAGTTTATTCAAAACTCTTTGCAAGTCCTCGACTGATTCTGCCATAACAATTTTCTCATCTGCGAAAGCTAACCCACGTACCTTGACGGTTTCGAGATTCACACCTTCTTCGTCGAAGAGGGCAGTTCTTAGAAACTTATCCATGAATATGATAAATAGCCACGAGGACATAACGCATTCTTGTTTCACGCCTTGCATAATATCGAACCAGTCACTCAGTTTCCCATTTACCGTTACACTCGCTTTACTACCTGTATATACTATTTTTATTGCTTGTAGGAGCCCTCCATTCACTCCATACTCTTTAAGGACTTCCCAAAGTTTACTTCTATTTACCGTGTCGAATGCTTTTTCTAGGTCAATAAATGCGCAGAAAACTTTCTTTCCTACTCTCAAGCTTTTTTCTGTGATCCGTTTTAGGCTAAATATCTGATCTGTACATGATCTTCCTGACATAAATCCACTTTGGACTTCACATATCTTCTCTTCTGTAATTTCCTATTGAATTTTGTGTATTTTATCCCCGTCTAAGGCTTAGCCTCTCTAGCATTTGCGCTCTCTCTGAATCTGCGGAGCACATGGGCCTAATCGCTTAAGTACGGTCTTACGGCCTACGTGCCGTCCCTGAATTTTCTGTTATAATACTCTCTGAATTTTCTGTTGGGTTAGGCTTGCATGCCACTGCCAGATTTTCGTTCTTTTATTGTCTATATTAGCCTAGCAGGCTTTGCTGGAACCGTTGAGTTATTTATTTTCTATTAAATAATTCAATAGGTTATGGGCTCAGCACGCGTTCCACTGCGCCAAGTAATTACGAAGTATGAAAAGGAGCCAAACTAGGCATCGCGCGTGAGTTTTTAGTGCAAAAGGATTTTAGTGCAGCGTCGTGTGATTTAGCGCAATCCGACGCTATTAAAAAGTGCTCAGTTCAGCGTTGTGAGATTTAGCACAATCCAACGTTTTTCAAAAGTGATCAGTGCAGTGTTGTGAGATTTAGCACAATCCAATGTTAGTTAAAAGTGTTCAGTGCAGCGTTGTGTGATTCAGTGCAATCCGACGTTATTCCCTGCAACATGGCAAACAAGGACATTATTGACGTGATAAAGCTTGACGGCTCAAACTTCTGCAAGTGGAAGTTTTCTGCTAGTCTTGTGCTGGAAGCCAAGGAACTAACGGGCTATATAGATGGAACAGTGGCAGAGCCCGACAAAGAAACAAAGTTAAATGAGTGGAAAAAGTGGAAAAAAGGTGCATCTTTAACTTCAGCGATTTTGCTTAATTCCTTGGACTCAAACTTACAAGATAGTGTACTATCAAGCACCGACCCGAAGGTGATGTGGGATAAATTACAGAGATTGTACGGTGATTCGAGTATTGACGTGAAAAGAAGTGCTTGGGAAGAATTCTACGCATTTCGAATAAATGACAGCGAGTCAGTTGCTCGACAAATCGAACGGCTAGAATCGATTTGCAAAAGACTCACCGATGCAGACGATAAACCTTCGGATGATGCATTCATGTCGAAGTTATTAAGCTGTTTACCCCCAAAGTTTTCGGTGCTTCGAACAGCATGGGACTGCACACCTCAAGCAGACATGAAAAAGGATAACCTTAGAGCAAGGATTATTCGTGAAGAAAAGCGTTTTCTCGAAACTGAAAGGCAGGCCTCCTCGGTAGCACTTCAAGTACACGCACTTAACTTGAATAAGAAAGAAAAAGGAGATAAGAAAAATTCAGCAGACTACAGTAAAGACCGGAAAGCAGCAAAGAAGAGAAGTATTGAGAATTTAAAGAAGTTTACTCTGTGTGCAATTTGTAAAGAGAAAGGGCATTGGGCCCGCGAGTGTCCCCATAAAGCTGAGAGTGAAAAATATGGGCGTGCTAATCATGAAGACAGAGGAAGTGCTTCGCGATCAGCGTCCGCGTACATCTGCGATGTTACGGCGCTTTACTCTACTACCTCCGACGAGGACATGGATATATGGATAGCGGACACTGGCGCAGGGAGACATATGACCCACAAGGAGGAATACTTCACGTCGATCGAGCCTCTAAATGAAAAATTCTCTGTCCAAATAGCGGATAACAAAATTTTACCTGCAGTGGGAGTCGGATCAATTCTCATCTACGACAAAATAAACGGTCAGTCTGTTGAAAGAGAAATTCGAGATGTTCTATTTGTACCTCAAATAGTAACAAATAAAAAATTCTCTTTTCATGCTTACACTGACAAATGTGAAATTCGCGACAGCGAGGGAAAGCTTTCCTCAATCGGTGTGCGCCACGGGAACTTATACAGAATGCAGTTTCAAGTGAAATTACCGATACGGTGCAATGTTGCTGAAAGTGTTAGTGATGTAAATTTAAAGCTCTGGCATGAAAAAATGGGACATGTTAATGTGAATGTAGTAATTAATACCAGCAGAATGTTCAACATTGATAATGTAGCTGTCAATGAGGAAAATAAGTTTTTCTGTGAAAGTTGTGTGCTGGGCAAGCAGGCTCGAAAACCACATGCCCCATCGAGAATTACAAGCAATTTCAAACCTGGTGAGAAAATACACACTGATGTCTGCGGCCCGATGCAGGTAGAATCTCCTCGAGGATCTCGCTATTTTCTCCTGTTTAAAGATGATTCGTCGACTTTTAGAAAGGTATATTTTTTGAAATATAAATCGGAAGTCATCGAAAAATTTAAGGAATTGGAAAACCTGGTATTCACGCAAACAGGAAATAAAATCAAAATATTACGCTCAGACAATGGGAGAGAATATACCTCGGATGAGTTTAGCAAATTCGTGAAAGATAAAGGCATTATTCACGAATTTTCATCCGCTTACATTCACGAGCAGAATCGTCGAGCTGAACGAGAGATAAGAACAATTGTTAAAAGCGCTCGCACAATGTTGTTAAATAGAAAAGTGGATTCGAAGCTATGGACAGAAGCAGTAAACACAGCATGCTATTTGTTAAACCGTGTTATTTTGCAACAAGGGGAAACGAAAACGCCTTTTGAAAAGTGGTTTAATCCAAAACCAAAGCTTAAACATTTTCGAGTGTTCGGCTCTGACGCATTTATGCATGTTCCAAAAGAGAAGAGAAAAAAACTTGATACTAAAAGCAAGAAAGTAATCATCGTGGGATATGACGGAGAATCAAAGAATTACAGACTGTGGGATAGAGAACATCAGAAGATACATGTCACCAGCGACGTGGTCTTTAATGAGAAGAGCAGCTCTTTCCAACAAAGCAACGAAGAAGACGTTTTCCAGTGTGTAATAGACTTCGATAACGAAATTAATATTGGAAATGAAGGAAGAAATGTGCCGAATAACAATGAAGATGAAGCTGGAAATTTGCAACTTGAGGAACAACATGGGCCAGACAGCAATCAAGAGGAGCAGGCAGATCAAGAAGTAGACAACAATCCCGAGGGTCCCGCAAGACAGCTGCGAGATCGACGTTTATTGCAACCCCCTGAAAGGTATGGTTTTCCAGTACCTTGTATTGCGAGCACAGCGGTCCCTACGACGTACAGAGAGGCCACTTCTTCCCCAGATGCAGGAAAATGGATTTCTGCAGTAAATGAAGAAATTAGTGCGCTCGAGGAAAATCATACCTGGAGTCTCGTCGAATTGCCAGGAGGTAAGAAAGCAATAGGTTGTAAATGGGTATTTGCACTTAAAAATAATGATAATGCAAAGAGGTATAAGGCACGACTTGTAGCGAAAGGTTTTGCTCAACGGCAAGGAGTCGATTACTTTGAGACTTTTGCTCCCGCAGTACGCTACGAGTCCGTTAGAATTCTTTTAGCAATTGCTGCTGAGAAGGATTATGAAATTTCAAAATTTGACATAAAGACTGCGTTTCTCTATGGAGATCTACAAGAAAATATCTACTTGGAGCAGCCTGAGGGCTACATCAAGGAAGATAAGAAGAATTTTGTTTACAAACTGCATCGCAGTCTCTACGGTTTAAAACAGTCGCCGCGCTGCTGGAATAAAAAATTTGTAATTTTTTTAAAGAAATTTAATTTTGAATTCATAGAAAGCGATAAATGCGTGTTTATAGGTATTGTGCGTAATATTGTAGTTAGCGGAAGTAAGGAAGCAATAAATGAGGTTTTGCTATATTTGAAACAAACTTTTCAGATAACGTCGGGTGAAGCAAACGAATTTCTTGGTTTAGAAATAACAAGAGATCGCGCAAATCGAGTCCTAAAGATCAGTCAATCGTCGTATATTGACAAATCAATTGAAAGATTTATAATGAATGAAGCAAAACCGTCAAGTATACCCGCGGAACCCGGTTTGAATCTTTGTAAATCAATTAACCAAGGAGAACTTAACGCGCCTTATCGTGAAGCAATAGGCTCTCTTTTATTTGCAGCAAGAGTGTCTCGTCCTGATATAGAGTATGCAGTGAATTATGCGAGTCAATTTTTAGATGCTTTCGGAAAAGAGCATTGGCTAGCTGTGAAGCAAATAATTCGCTATTTGATTGGGATGCGCGATTTTGGAATAGTCTTTGGAAATTGTAAATATCCTTTTAAAATTGAAAGGTATACTGATGCAGATTATGCCGGTTGTGTTGAGACCCGAAAATCGAGGAGTGGTTTTGTGTACATGATGAACGGTGGGCCAATCACTTTGTCAAGTCAGCGTCAAGGAATAGTGACACTATCGACCACCGAAGCGGAGTACGTTGCACTTACTCACGGAGCGAAAGAAGATATTTGGGTTCGCCAAATGCTTAATGAATTAGAGCTAGACTGCAAAACTGTACCTATTTTTGTAGATAATCAGTCTGCTATGAAGCTAGCGAATAATGCGGAATTTCACAAGCGGTCGAAGCATATCGATGTACGATTCCATTTTATACGCGAGATAGTCGAAAAGAAGGAGATTGAAATACATTATGTGCAATCAAAATATCAATATGCTGATATTTTTACGAAGCCGCTAGCTAAGCACCAATTTTGTTTTCTTCGAGATTGCTTGCATGTATTAGACAGTACCAAATAAGTGGGAGTATTGAATTTTGTGTATTTTATGCCTGTCTAAGGCTTAGCCTCTCTAGCATTTGCGCTCTCTCTGAATCTGCGGAGCACATGGGCCTAATCGCTTAAGTACGGTCTTACGGCCTTCGTGCCGTCCCTGAATTTTCTGTTATAATACTCTCTGAATTTTCTGTTGGCTTAGGCTTGCATGCCACTGCCAGATTTTCGTTCTTTTATTGTCTATATTAGCCTAGCAGGCCCGGAAGGGAAACTGACCTTTTGCGTTGAGTCAGTAGAATCGAGAACTGAGTACGAGCAAGATCGTCCTTGCTACTCAAGCGCACTTTTAATACATTCATGTACTTTTTCTTATTGTCTAAATAAAATTACTTTGCTGGAACCGTTGAGTTATTTATTTTCTATTAAATAATTCAATATTTCCATTACCCTACGAATAAGTATTTTTGAGTATATTTTACTTACGGTACTCAGTAGGCTGATACCTCTGTAAATACTGCAGTTGCTTTTATGTCCCTCTCTTTTATATATTGGTACAATAATCGCCTTTCTCCAATCGTCTGGGACTTCTCCTGTCTCGAAACATAAATTTATCAATTCGCACAACCAGTGAGGTATGTACTCGCCACCGTATTTAAGCATTTCAGCGCTAATACTATCTAGTCTAGTCTAGTCAAGTTCTTAATTATATCTCTGACCTCAGCGACACAGACTTTTTCAATTGGGTTTCCCAATGCATTATGTTCAATGTCGTAGTTTTGTTGCCCTATATCTTCACCTCCTAATAGTTCTTTAATAGAGATTTTTAAAGCGTCTACTATCCCGTCTGTATCATATATCATATCACTTTTGCTGTTTCTCATGCTAACAAACTCTGTACTTTTACTTCCCTTTATTTCTTTAAATAATAGTTTCATAATTCCTTCAAAGCAGTTTTTTATTTTGTTCTCTTCTTCTGTTCTGGTTTTCTCTTTACTATCTTTGACTGAACGTTTAATTTTCCTCTTTTTGTGTCTGTAATAATTTTTTAGTCTATTTCTCTCACCATCGCTAAGACCTGTCATGTTCAGCGTTTTATTGTGCGCTTCTTTCTTTTCTTTTTGGGCTGCCGAAATTTCATCGTTCCACCTTGCATCGCCAGACTTTCTTCCTACCCTCGCCATACCACACACTTCAATCGCAGTTTTAACAATGGTATCCCGCAATAAAGCCCACGCGCCCTCTATATTTTTATTCCTTTCAAGCGGCTCCCAAATTGCCTTATCTATGCATTCGTTCATCTTATTCTGAAAATCTATTTGTACTTTCAGTTTCTGTAAATTTTCGACCTTGATTCGCGTTTGTTCCGTTTGTTTGGTTCTCTTTCTTCTCCATCCCCGCCCTAAGTTCATCTTGGAGAGTAATAGGTAATGATCAGTATTGCATTCGGCCCCCCTCATGACTCTTGTATCTGTAACTAGTTCTCTTAGTCTTTCATCTGCAATAACAAAGTCAATTATACTGCGGCTATTTCCTTTACACCAGGTGTACATGTGGATCATTTTATGTCTAAAACAAGTATTTGTAATAAATAGGCTCTTTTCTAAGCATAAGCTGACTAATTTTTCCCCGTTATAATTTTTTCTTGTTGGGTCCCCAAAATTACCTAGCACCCTTTCTGTATCTATATCCTGGCGTTGGACACCGACCCATCCGTTCATATCTCCTAGTAGAATTATTCTTTCACCTTGATCGCAAATACTTATCGTATCATTTAGAGTGTCCCAGAAGGCGTCCTTAACTTCCCTCGAATCGCTATCAACTGGTGCGTAGCACGCTATGATAAATAATCTTCTGATTCCTACCTTCATTCTAGCCCATAGCAATCTGGGTGATACAAAATTATGATCTATGAGATGTTGTCTTGCTTTTTCATTCATAATTAAACCGAGCCCTTGACTACGATGTGATTCACTATCTACTCCTGACCATATTTCACAACCGCCTTTCAACACCCCATTTTCTATGTTTCTACTTTCGCAACCCTTTTTCTTCGTCTCGAGTGCACAAAGAATGTCTAGTTTCCTTACGGGCATAGTTTCTCGTAGTTCTCTTATCTTAAGATCACTCACCCCTCTACCATTCCAAACACCCAGTCTCCATTCATCGCTCAAAACAAAAAAATATGCATTTCATTGGAAAAGAAGGTTTCGAGAATATTTTTTCATCTTTTCGAGATCAAGAATTTCTCTTGTTAAGATTTTTTTCATATCTCGTATAGTTTTTCTAGGAAATGGAATTTTTCGTTTTTTCAAAAGCATTTTTGATGAAAAAAACCAGAACCGTTGGTGAATATTGGTTGGTCAGAAACACAGATGCATAATAAAAATTGTTATTTTTTAACTCTGGATTTCTAGGGTCGGAAATAAGTTATTTACACTTCTTATTTAGTGATGATAATAATTTTGATAATAATGTCTAATCATTCATCATTCAAAATATATTGATATATTATTTGGTTGGTATAGTGAGTATTAATAATTTCAGTTATCTAAATTTTCTTCGAAATTTTCAGTCGAATTCTCGGTTTTTAGGAATACTTCTCGGACGATTGAAATGAGCAAGATAACCGAGCATCCCGTATTGTTATGCAGCACTATAGAAACCGTTTTTGAGAGTTCGTAAATTTTTTTTTTCATCATTACATTATTTTTGTTAAATGTCTTGTCATGCAAGTCCGTTGAACCTTTTAAAATTGACAGCAAAATTTCATAGAATCTGGAAAAATGTGAGAAGGCAAAAAGAGATAACTGACGATACACATCGCTTTTGAAAGATATTCACGAAAGGCACACGTTTCAATATCTTCATGGTTTGATAACAAAAGATGTAAATTTTATTATTTAACATTAACCAAAAGCGAAAAACCTTCTACAACTTGGTTACACCGTCCCATTGAAAATCGATTTTTCTGGAACTGAATTACTTTTTTCAATAAAAATTTTTTCCTGTGTTCATAAACTCAACATCTCAAGAACGTATCACCAATCAAGAAAAAAGGGAAAATGATAATTTCTGCCATAATTTGAAGACACTTTCCAGAACCCATGAAATTCGAAACTCAAAACCAAAACTTAATTTTCTCGGTACCGGGTGATTTTTTTATGAAACTTTCTTCCCCGGTATTCAATAACTTAAAATCTCAGGGATGGCTCATTATTTTATTTATGAATTAAGTATTCAATGTATTATCACTGTCTGATTCGACTCAAACAGAGTAAGAAAAAAGTGTCGGTTCAATATACAATACACAATCTTACACTTTTATATCCACTATAAAATACAAAACCCATGACTGTAACTGTAATATGAAATTTGCATAAAACATTAGACGATCTTACTCTTTCTTAAATAGTGCACAAGAATAAGACAAGTAATATTTCAGAATGTTATCCAGTTTGTCTTTTGTCACGCATGGTTGAGCTATTTTGGTGACATTCGTTTTCGCTTTTTTGAAAGTATTATTCAATATTTATTATTATTATTATTTATTATTCATTTATATCAAGGCAACGAGCCTTGACCACATCGTCGTAGCCATCAAATATCGAGGATGGTATTAAACAAGACAAACTTCTTCTAATGTACGTAAAAACGAAGGTAGATGGCAGTTAATGACTTCACCCACGTTTTCTAAAAATAGAATATTCTTATCTTGGATAGATCTCTGGAAGTCAGGAGAAGAATCTGTTCCCTTATGGAAAAAGAGCAGTTTACATATTCAGTATTTCAGAATGTTTCAAATTTTGTAATGCTTAGACCTGCGATAAGAATATTCAAGATCAATGATAAGAAATAAGCAAACAGAATTGTTGTCCGAATAATTTTGTTCATCAACCATTTTTTTCTTCAAATCCTCATTATTCGGTAAGGTGATGCCAAACATTAATATAAGGTTGGCTACTGATAGAAATCTAAATTCTATGACGACCTTTGATTTCATTATTGCGAAAATGATGAAAACATGTTTACTCTAAGATAATCTGCAAACATGAATATATTAAGACCTAGATATATAGTATAAACATGCTATAATATAGCTGTTTGAGAATAATAATGTGACGATATCTTGTCAAATAATAATTTGATGTAATTTGAACTTGCAACTAACTGAATTCTCTGAACAATTTCATTGAACTATACCCTCACCATCATTCCTTTCCATGGGAATCGGTGCTTCAAAAACTTCCAATTTTGATATTTTTATTGTTTTCGAATTTCCGTCTTACTTATTGGCCCATAAGACTAAGCGATGCTCACATATATTTCGATCATATTTTTGGAAAAGCATGCAATTTAATTTGAAGATTTCTTATGGCATTAAAAAACGTTTTAAAGCGGTTAGAAACGATTTCCCCGATTTTTTGTTTCGAAAAAATGGGTTCGAACTTTTTTTGAATCATAAACTTCATAAATTTAAAAATTCAAATTTGAATATCTCAATTTCTCAAACTGACTTAGTTAATGGCTGGTTAAATATACTAAAAAACCAACAAAATAAATCATTCTGAAAAGGTGAATTATGATAATAATAATATGTTTCGAAGGTATATCTCGCGTTGGCGACGCGGTAGGACTGGAGATTTACTTTTATAATTTTAATGGCTATGCTGGTGGTAGGAATGATACAGACAGGGTTTTCCATACCAGGCAGCAGAGAATGAAGGAGAAATGGACTGAAAGGAACATTAAATCCCACGAATATGGTGAAGAATATTGAGATTTTTTAGAAATGATGGACGCTTCCAGCGGACAGTCGGGGTGCCCCTGGAGGCAACGCTGGGGCTACAGAATACGGGACGGTGCCGATGATAAGCTGCAGGATGGTCTGGCAGATCTCACTAATCAAAAATCTTGTAACAGGAACATCTGCGACGAAAAGAAAACAGTAAGAAGTCAACAGTAAGCAGTAAACAGTAAACAGTAAACAAACATCAATTGTGCCTGCTGACCCGAGGCCTTTGACCATGATGTCAGACGCATCATCGGGTTGGGTATAGAGGGGCTCTGTACCGAGGGTTTCTGATGTATACGGCTAACCGTACCAAAAGCAGTATGGCACCAGGAAGTGGAATTACAGAAGGTTTCTCTAAGATACCACGTCACCTTTTCGAGTATTCAGACCTTACCTTAGCATGCAAGACTCTGTCGAGGCAAACCGTAGTTTTCCCTAGCTACACATGGGATTAAAACAGCGACAAAGCAACAAAACAGAATCGTAAGTGAAATCTATGGAGGGGAGATAGATGTGACGGCGAAATTGGACATGAGTCACAGATCTGACGTGAAAGGTATGAAGGAGATGTTATAGTAAACGGTAGAAGAGCATGCAGTGTCATGGAAGCAGGCTAAGGCCACCCTAAATGAAATAGAGTCGTTATGTGCAACAATGAAGAATATGTTCCTTCCTATGAGGAAATAATTACAAGATGCGCTCCATAAGATCGACATGCTGATATGCCACATGTGTCTTGTGGACAGTGCGTTCAACGACTTTGAAACTTCCATGGCTGAGACTGTAGGAGAAAGTCTAAATAAGGTAAGAAGAAAGGAAGGGCGTAGGGAAGTGACCAGCAGTGGGGCCCATACGAAGGAATAAGGTAAACGAATGAAAATCACTATGAAGAACAAAAGAAAATCTAAACACATAAATGATACGCCTAAAACTGGGGGTTGAAGGTATATTATATTATTGAAAAATCTTGTAACCACTGTTTGAAAAACTGAGACACTCTCTAAAGTTAGACCTACATTGCCTTGGCGAAATTCTTCGTGCTCTTGGATTTGCAGTGTCGTCCGTCCCTGAAGCACACTGCGCGCGGACGCTGGAGATGGATCGCTGTCTGACCATAACGGCGTCGACCACTGCCTAGCGGGAACGGCGCTGCAAGCGTTCAGTGGTACGAGCCGCTCTGGTCAGACGTTGCATGACTAGCCCTATTTGTTTACAAGTAGACAAGTTGTGAATTTGTGAATAAAATTGATGAAAATAAACAATTATTCTTTGTTAATGAAGTATCCAAGTAATTTAAAATTGATTCCGTTAAACAAACGAAACCTGCCGGTTGAAAATTGACGAAAATTTGTATTATTTCATCAAATTTATTTAAACAATTAACAATTGTGACCAGGTATTAAAAAATCGTACATGTCATTGATTTTCAACAAGATTTTTCTGAATTATGTTAAAGAAGCTAACTCTTCCGAGCACGAAATGGATAGGGTATGCATTTGTTCATTGAATGTGGTTATAAAATAACCGATTACTTTGGATTTCGAAATACAAATAATCACTAAGAATAGTTCTGACGTATATCCGGAACGAAAAATAGAAAAAGTAAGTGTTCAGGTATTTTCATTTCTGAAGTAGCACTTTCACTCATCAATTTGTTAATATATAAAAAAAAATATTCTTTGGAGATGTTGCAACCTGTTGCATATAGATTTTAAGAAGTTTCTATGAATTCACGTAACTTTCAAGTTTCTTAAATGCTGAAATCTAATCAAAATCTCTAGACTAATTTGTCCGGAAATATTTTTTTTGCCCCACTATGGGATGGACGGACGGACAGGCACCCAACAGATACTATAAGTATAGACATTTCAAAATTGGACCTGTCCCATCATCTGCTAGTAGTTTTGGGTATCCTCCTCACGATGCATCACCTGGCGTAAGCCTCTAGGGGACAGTGTATCAACCCAATTCCCTGAAACAGCAATGGTGTCATTTTCCGGTTTGTGCGATACACCGTTCGACCATTGCGTAACTTTTCGCAAAAAAGATTTAAACACAGAAAAAAGGTTTTGTGTTATTATGAGGAGAAGAATGTAGGGATATGTAAGCATGCTGAAAAAATGTATGTCCAACAAAACTAAATGAAGTTATTGTGTTTGAAGATGGCGTACAATTTGAGATCACGCAATATCAAACAAGAGCTGCTTGCTGAGGGAACAAATGTCGAATCTTTTGGTTGATAAGCTTCAGAGTATGAATTTGACAATCTTTTTCAAAAATCGGAGTATGTAGAAAGTGAAATTTCTGAATCAGACAATAATTACGAAGATATAGGGAATGCGAAGCTGGCTCAAAGAAATTTGGAGAGTCGAAATCGTGGACGGCTAAAAACGAAACTTCAAGGGAAAATTACTGTGTGGGCGAGACGTCATCAAATAAGGAGTTCCACAAAATCATGGTCCTATTAGGTATAAAAAATCATTTGTATTTATTCTATAATACGTCATTCTCCGTTAAAGAATACATAAATATTTTTTCATTCGGAAATATTCAAAACTTTGTGTTTAGCATCAATTTCAAGTCGCTAGAGTGTAGTACGCCCTCAAAGACCGTCGTGAAATTTTTCAAAAGTGTGCACGTTAAGTGGAGTGTTTTTTTGATAATCAAAATTGTAAATTTTGAGAAAAGCACTTCCACAATTTTTTTTTTTTGCGAAATATGCATACACCATAGACGAATAATATTCCGGAAACACGTATTTGTAGAAAAGCGCCTTTTAGCATATATTTTGAATTATTTATGCTCATTATTAACAAGATAAAATTCTTTTCCAAAATATTTTTTCAATTTTTTTGCAATGTGTTTTGCAAAGATCTTAAATTTCCTTTATTTGAAAATGTCAAATTCATTAATATTCATTAATATTCTTCAGAATTACACAAAGATACAAAATTATTTTATCAGCCTAAAGATACAAACCTACAAAATCACCAAATTTAAATCTTCTGGTGTAGGCGGTCTTAAACAAAACCCAACATTGACGCAGTACTTTGACCTTGGTACTAAGTCACTGTTTCGAATCAAGGAGAGTAAGTTAAGTTCCCTCATTTTAAATATGCTTCATTCAAAGCTTAATTATCGCAACTCCATCCCACCATCTAGATATAGATAATAATCTTCATCAACAACGAGATAATGACTGGTATATATACGTGTCAAAAATATTAAGCATCTTATCAGTTGCAGAACCAGAAATTCTTGAAGATCAGTTCTCTGATTCTATAAAAATGAAGATCCATATTTGTAATTTGATCTTCATTTGTATAATACTATTCAATTCTGTTCGTAAGTATGATTTAATATAGAATAATACAAACTGAATCATATATTGACATATCTCATATTCAGATATAGACTATATTAAAAAAATTGTCGTAATAAAAGAGACATTAGATACTGATGGGCCCGCGTGGAGAGCTTTACGTGTTTACTTTGCGAAGCTTTTTTTTAATCTGGAAAACAAACTTTTTTCTCAGTCCGAATCAAAAATTTTGCCAAAATTCTTCATATTAAAAATCCTTAGTGGGAAATTTCTGTGTGGAGATTTGAAGGTCGTTCATTTTGTTACAGAATCATCTCGACTACCGCCACGTCGAAGTGAGCGCCACCGACCATATTACCGACCTGACGTGGTAAGCCCGATAATATTTATTATACATTGGTTAAACATACGAAGGGAAAAAAGTTTCATTCCAAACAAATAAATGACATCCAAATGTATTGAAACGAGAATTAGTCATAATTGGGTAATATCAAGCAACGCGAATGTTGAAAGCAATTACGTTTTTTTTTCCAGCTTTGGCATTAATCAAGAGAGCAAACGTAACTAAATTTTAAAAAATTTTTTTAAAGTTTTAAAGCTTTAAAAAAAGTTTTAAAAAAGAAATTCAAAAATCACTGCAAAGTCTGTTCCACAAGTTGCTCGTTCCTACATTCGAGGTTGCTATTTTAGGTATAAAATCAAAAGTGATTAATCAAACTTTTGAAAATATGCTGTAAAATTGTTAATTGTATACGTAAGCAGATTATACTACAGTTTAGAATCAATTTACCAACGTGGATTTCAAATAATTATAAATAATGGTAATAATTCTTTTTAAAAAATGCCAGGTGATTCTCCATAATAATTTATTTCTCCATAAAATGAGGAAATATTTTTAAATGCTGAAGACAGAATCAAATAAATAGTTGAAATACACATTTTTTGTTATTTAAAAATATTTTTACGTGGTCTGTATATATTTTCAGAAGATTTTTGAAATTATTATTAGCTCACTAGTTTACAAAATTAGGAATTGTTTTATGTTTTATGTTTTTATGTTTTAAGTATATCTGAAGTTCTAATTGACTGAGTTCCCTGAACGAGAAACTCAAATTGAAGGCAACTGAATCCTGTACAACTTTCTATTCTAAAGTTTTCAGATCGGCTTCGTAGTTCAGATGCTAGCGTCGGAACTACCTAGCTGATCTGAAAACTTCAGGATAGAAAGGTGTATAGGATTCAATTGCCTTCAAATTGAGTGTTTGTTCAGGAAAATCGGTCAATTAGAACTCGAGATATACTCAAAACTGTCGGAAAATTTAAGACAAAATATTCGAACATTGATATCTCAAAAACGCTTTCATAACAAAAATGTCCAACCAATCCAAACCAATCCAAACCAATCCAATTAGATACAATTCGACCCAACCCAACCCAACCCAACCCAACCCAACCCAATCCAATCCAATCGAATTCTATTCAATTTCATTCCATTCAATTCAATTCCATTTCATTCAATTATTTCCATTCAATTCGATTCCACTTAATTCAATCCTATTCCATCCAATTCCATTCAGATCCAATCAATTCAATTCCATTCAATCATATTGAATTTCATTGAATTCGATTCCATTCAATTCTATTCAGAGCCATTCAATTCCATTCGATTTCTTTCAACTCAATTCCATTGAATTCCATTCCATTCGATTGAATTCAATCCCATTCAATTCCATCCAAATCAAATCCATTCCATTTTATTCCATTCAATATAATTTGATTCCATTCCATTCCATTAAATTCAATTTCGTTCCATTCTATTCCATTCGATACAATTCCATTCAATTGAATTGAATTGAATTGAATTGAATTCAATCCAATACAATTCCATTGAGATCCATTGCATTCAATTAATTTCCATTAAATTCTACTCAATTCCATACAATTCAATTCCATTTAGTTCCACTCAATTACATTCACTCAGGGGGCGAGTGATGCACACTATTTTGGATCACACCAGTCATCATAAGTGCAAATAGCTTTCACAGAGTCCTAATCTGAAAGCTCAAGATGGAATCCAATCCAAACCAATAAAATTCTGTTAAATTCAACCATATCTAATCCAAATAAATTCCATTCAATTCGATTGAATTAAATTGAATTCCATTCTATGTAATTATATTGAATCTAATTCAATTCTTTTCCATTCAATTCAATTACATTCAGTTCAATTCCACTCAATTCAATTCCATTCAATTTAATTACATTCAGTTCAATTCCACTCAATTCAATTCCATTCAATTCAATATCATTAAAATCTATTCGATTTCATTCGATTCAATTTTAATACCATTCACCTCCATTTATTTCCATTCCACTCAATTCCATTGTATTCCATTGAATTCTATTCAATTCCATTCAATTCTATTCAAATCCATTCGATGCACTTTTCTCCAATTAAATTACATTCAATTCCATTTCATTCAATTAAATTCCATTCAATTATTTTCCATTCAATTTTATTGAATTTAATTCACTTCTATTTCATTATATTTAATTCAATCTAATTGAATTCCACTCAATTCAATCAAATTTAATTCAACCCTATGCAATTCCATTCAATTTCATTTCATTCGATTACAATTCCATTTAATTTCATTAAATTCTAGTAAATTCGATCAAATCATTTTCAATTCCATTCAATTCAATATACATCTATCAAATTTGAATCCATTTCAATACCATTCATCTCCACTCATTCCCATTCTATTCAGTTCCATTCAATTCCATTTCGTTCGATTTCAGTTCCATTATATTCCATTGAATTCTATTCAATTCCATTCGATTTCATTCAATTCCATTTTAATACCATTCATTTCCATTTATTCCCATTCCATTCAATTCAATTGCATTCCATTTAATTCTATTCAATTCCATTTGATTCTATTCAAATCCGTTCGATGCACTTTTCTCCAATTAAATTCCATTCAATTCCATTTAATTTCATTTCGTTCGATTACAATTTCATTTAATTTCATTAAATTCTAGTGAATTCGATCAAATTCTATTCAATTCCATTCAATTCAATATACATCTATCAAATTTGAATCCATTTGAATACCATTTATCTCCATTCATTCCCATTTTATTTAGTTCCATTCAATTCCATTGCGTTCGATGTCAGTTCCATTATATTCCATTGAATTCTATTCAATTCCATTCGATTCTATTCAAATCCATTCAATGCAATTTACTCCTATTAAATTCTATTCAATTCCATTTCATTGAATTATATTCCATTTAATTCTTTTCCATTCAATTTTATTGCATTTAATTCAATCTCATTAAATTCCACTCCATTCAATCGAAGTTCATTTAACCCCACTCAATTCTATTCTATCCAATTCATTTCAATTCAATGTAATTTCATTCGATTACAGTTCCATTTAATTTCATTACATTCTATTAAATTCGATCAAATTCTATTGAATTCCATCCAATTCAATTATATATTCTCTTCCATTCTATTCGATTCAATTCTGTTCAATTCAATTGTATTTGATTCAATTCTGTTCCACTCCATTCCATTTCATTCGATTTATTTCAATTCCATGCAATTCTATTCAATTGAATTCATTTCCTTCCAATTCCATATGATTCAATACAATTCCGTTCCATTCAATCCAATTCCATTCAATTCCATTCAATTCCATTCAATTACATTAATTTAAATTAAATTATTTTCAAATTCACTCAATTCCATTCAATTACGTCCACTTCCATTATATTTCATTCAATTACATGCAATTCGCGAGACAAAGGACGAGTACTGCAATTCGCACGAGGTAAAGGGGCCGAGTGTCGCAAACTATTTTTTACCACGCCAGTCACAATAAGTGCAAATAGCTTGCATAAATTCCTAATTTGAACACATTCAAATTTATTCAATTCCATTAGAATCCATTTTATTTTATTCAATTCCAATTAATTCTATTAAATTGAATTTATTTCCATGCAATTCAATTTCAAGTTCAAATTTCGATTCATTTCATTAAATTCATTTCCATTCAATTCCATTTATTGCAATCAAATTCAATTCAATTCCACTTAATTCCATTCAATTCAATTCCATTCAGTTCCTCTCTCTCTCTCTTATTCCATTAATTTAATTCCATTCAACTCAATTCCATTTAATTTCATTTACTTCCATTTGATTCCATTTGAATCATTTCAATTCCGTTCAATCCCATTGAATGATCACAATGTCAGTTACTTTATAGTACGCTGTATCATAAGTAAAAATTGTATGGCCTAGGCTAAGAAGTGATATTTTCCCTATGTTACTGATGTATTGAAGTAAAATTGGTACTTGTGACCTTTCAGTTTTCAATATTTCAAATCTTTGAAGACATCTTATGTTTTCATCAGAAAAAAGAATTATTGTACCAAAATAGTGTGTTTTTTCTTGTACCTTTTGATTTTCAGTTTTACATATCACACAACTGCAAAGTCTTGCGCAATTTGAAAGAAAAATGTAATGTTAAAAAAAAGAGGTTCATTATTTTGTTAAAATATGTAAATGTAGAGATTGAAAATATATTATAAACGAATATGTATTTCTCAGTGAGCCACATCATTGAAATGTGGAAGCATTGCCTTTTTCAGAAGATCCTAATTTTTTACAATCGTTTAGTATTCCATTCGCCCTTTTTAGATTAAAATTTCAAATTTGAGGATTTGGAGATCTGAGAATGTCATTCTTCCCCGAATCACAATTTTTTTTAAATGACCTAAACCAAACATTTCTGTTCTTCGGATTTTTTCCGATATCCCAGCATCATTCAATTACAACTGACGCTGAACCGGCGAATAAGATAATGCTTCAAAAACTTTTCCTGTGAATAGTTTTTTTGAAGTATATAAATATCTCTATATATTATAGAATTCCTGCTTCAGAAGATAATTCCATAATAACTTTTGAATGAGTTTATAACAAATAGAAGTCTGTCACATTAAAATCAAAATTTGTTCCTTCTAATACAAATTTCACATTTTGAAAAAGTGTTCCCATAAAAATTTATTTTTTTGCTGAAAACGTATGCATTTTATGACAGAATAATATTCCGAGTAAAACTTTGTGTACTCTTTTTCCTCCATTGCAGAGAAATTACAGAGATGGAACATCATCCGTGAACGGTGTTCATGGAAGATTTGTTGGTGGCTGGTTTCTTCCATTCGATTTAGCAAAAATAAAACCTGCCGAGGCGACCAAGTTAGGTGTACGCCAACTCACCGCAGGTACAGATTCCAATTTTTATTCTCAGCTTTTTAAGTGGAGGGGGGATGTGAGCTATGGTCTCGAGCTATGGTCAGGATTAGATAGTGAATCACATTGTAGTCAATGCCTCGTTCTGATCATGAATTAGGGAGCAAAACAGCATGTCAGAGGGCATACATTCGCATATTCTAGATTGTTTTGGGTTGGAGTGGAAGTGGGAATCTGAAGATTATTCATCATAGAATGCTACACCCCAGTTGGTAGTGAATGGATTGAAGTAAAAGATGCCTTCTGCGATACTTCAAATCATACCTTAGGAACTTGCAATCATGGAGATAGAATCATTTTACTAGGAGATATGAATTGATGCGTTAGAGTCCAATACGAGGGTACGGATAGGGTGCTAGGCAAGTTTGGAGATCCGAAAACGAATGGTAACGGGAACTGATTGGTTAGCTTAGAAAAGGCTTATTCATTACAAATATTTTGTTGAGGCATGAAATGATACAGTTGTACACATGCTGCAGAGAAAAACACTGTCGAGTGAGAGAAACCTGTTGAGATGGTTTGGGCATGTTCAGACACTGAAAGAGAACGACTTACAAAAAAAGTACATGAAGGTGAATTCAATAAAAGTTTACCCAGAAGTCACTGAAACACAGGAGCTTGCATGAGAAAATTTATGAACGCAGAGGAAACTAGAATGGTATGAAGAGTATCAGTGGAGTGAGAGACACCTGAAATAAAATACCATCAATAATGGGCCAGCGTGGAGAGCGAAACATCTCGTTCAGTTACTCGGAATTTGGTTGACATTCTTTTAAGAAACTCTGCTAACCTTCATTTAGCCACTGGAAGTATAGAACTTCAGTTTTCTTCTTGTAATCAAATGGAAAATTAGATTCCATAGAACGTTTCTTGTCTTTCCCAAAAATTGGTCGAATAGTCTTCGATTCATTTTGCTTTGTCGCCCTTGAAATATTAGTGAACTCACAAATTCCTATAATTTAGCAGCTTTAGGCAAATGAGTTTATTAATCTTGAATGTAATCAGTAACTACGTTTTTTTACAGCATCGTTCCAAGCTGGGCCGATCCAGATTCTGAATGGTGATGAAATACACCGTTCGACTGGTGATGCATTTCACCGTAATTCAAAGGTTATTGCACGAGCTAGAATTGGCAAGTTTTATTCAGTGGTACAAACTGCTCCAGGAGGTAATTCAAGAAATAAAACACAATACAAAACAAATATTTAAATTCAATATTTTAAATTCAAAACTTAATATTCAATATTCAAGAATTTCGCCTTAAACATCTAGTCTTCTTTCCCGTCACCCTGCATAAGCAACTTTCTTTGAATTGGCCGCTGAGGTGCTTTAAAAAATGATGCTTATTTTTCGCATAAATACTTTTCTCGGAAAATCAAAAATTGTTGGGATAAGGAAAATGAATTCAAAATTTAATTTTTTGAACCGCCAATTAAGACCAGATACTTCTTCCTCCGTCGTTGCGAAATAATTCTATATGTCCTTTTTGAATCCGGCGAGGTGCCTCAATTATTAGGATACTCATAATTTATTGCTCCTCAGTATTTTTGAATTAATGATTTCTTCAACATTTTATTTAATTATTTCATGTTCTCTTACGGGATCAGTTCTACGTACGGAGGTCAAGCCTGCAGATTATGATGTACTGTTACGCAATCATCAACCGTACGGACAATATCATATTAGCGCATGGTACCCATATCTCTAATGGGCACAGGCACTTCCTTATCCAGCAGGTAATTTAAAAACTGAAATACAATCTAAAACAAATATGCATTATAGGATGATGCCTGATCCGATTGAATTTTTTCTTAATCAAAGGGTATTTTGGGGCTCTATAAAATCTTCGGAATACCAAGGTTAATTAAATATAGGATATCTTCAGTACAACCAGTGTAGACTCATCCACTTATTATTATCAAATTATACAGTTTCAAATGATCAAAAAAAATAAACTTGATATTTTTTCTTACAGAGTCAAGTGAAGGAGAACGAAGTGAGTGAGATGATGTAGCACAAACTAAAATGATGCTAGTCTCCATCACCCACCAGGTCCAAATAATTCAGATCGGCCGCACACGTCATATATTGACGAAAAATAGAAAACTTAAAAACAGTGTTAAACTATTATAATAAATAAAAATATTTAGCATTGGCAAGAATTCTTTTATGATAGAAAAATTATCAGAACTTCACATTTCCCCAAAGAGAATTTATTCACAGAATTGCTACAGATTAGGTAATTCCAGAAAGTCAGGGAATGTCAGGAAAAATCTGAAAAAGTTAGGGAATTTTCGATAAACTAAAGTTAAAGTTCATACTATTATTATGGTTAATAATGGCAAATATTTGGTTGGAAATTAATCTGCTTTGCTTGAGGATTCAAACCATTTTGTAGAAAATTTATTTTTTTTTGGTTAAATGCAACTATTTTTTGTATAAAGTTGAAATCCTTTTTGTGTTTGAAATATAATATATCACGTTCTTCGTTAAGAATTCATCTTTTTTGGTAGGAAATTTAACTACTTAGTTCAGAGTAGAAATACTTTGTTAAAAATTTATTTATTTGGTCGATGATTCAGAATTTTAGTTGACAAAGGTTTTTTTGTTCAAAATTTAAATACTTTGTTGCTAATTATTTTTCCTACATGAAAATTGATTGTTTTAACTTCAAACTTAACTCGTACATGTGTTAATGATTAATTCATCTTCTTGGCTTGAAATTCCTTTAAGGATTCAAATATCTAGTTGAAAATTCATCTATTTTTGGATGAAAATGAGTTTTTTATTATTTGGAATTAATTTTTTTTAACTGGAAACGTAACTGTTCTGTTTTTTGTCGAAATGTATCTTTTTGAACCGAAATTTAAACTTCTTAATTGTGAATTATACTATTTCGTTGAAAATTCACTTTAATTTGATTGAAAATTAATTTTTTTACTGAAAATTTAACTATTCTATTTTTTGTTGGAAATTAATCTCTTTTTGGTGAAAATTTAACAATTTGTTCAAAATCCGTCTTTTTGGTAAAACAGTACTCTCATTAGTTGAAATTTCATCTTTTGGTTAAAAATTCTCCATTTGGTTGAAAATTAACTATTTTGTTGAAAATTGATTTTACTAACTGAAAATTATCCCAATTTATTTTCTATGAAAAGTTTATCTTTTTAGTTGAAAATTAATGTATTTTGTTAAGAATTAATTTCTTTCATTAAAAAATAAACGCTTAGTTGAAAGTTCGTTTTTCTGTTTTGATAGAAAATTCATCTTCTGGATTGAAAAGTCAGTGTAAAAAGTCAATTTGGTCAAAATTTAATATTTCTGGTTATAAATACATCACTGTGATTAAAAATTAATTTCTTTAGTTGAAAATTGGTTACTTTTTAGTTGAAAATTAATTTTTTTTTACTGAAGATATAAGTATTCCATTCTCACTTGAAAATTTATATTTTTAGTTGAAAATGAATTATCTTGGCTAAAAACTTTTTTTTGTATTAACTTTTCTAACTGAATTATTTTGCTGAGAATTCATTTTTGTTGTTGAAAATTGATTGCCTTAACTGAAAATTTAATTCTTCTATTTATGGTTTAGAAATCTTTTTTTCTTAAGAAAAAAATATCTATTGTTCAAAATTAGTTTTTTTTACATTCATTTTTCTGAAATTTTAACCATTCCAATTTTGAAAAACTTTTCTAGCAAAAATGAAATAGCTACATTTTTAATTTTCAAAATTTATTCTCAAGATCAAAAAACCAATTTTCAACTGAATTTTTAAAATTGTTAACCAACGGAATAAACTTTCAACTGAAATGCTGCATCTTCAATAAGAAAAAAACGCGACTAAAAAGTTAAATTCTCAACAAAAAATAGAATGGTTTAATTTCAAGTTGGAGAAATAAGTTTTTACCCAATCAAAATGAATTTCCAATGGAATAGTTGAATTTTCAATCAAACAGATAAATTTCCAACAAAACAAATTAAATGTATATAAGAAAAAAAATCTACGAAAAATTGAATAGTTAAATTTTTATTTGAAAAAATTAAGCTTCAATAAAAAATAAACTAATTTTCATTCAGAAAAATGAAATTTGAGCCAAAAAAGAATAACTTTCAACAGATTATATGAATTTTCAACCAAATAGTTGAATTTGAAAACAGAAAGGTTATACTGTTACAAAAAAAAAATTCAAAAAATAGATGAATATTCCACTAAAAAAGATACATTTTCCACAAAAATAGAATAGTTTAATTCAAAGTTAAACAAACAAGTTTTCAAGAAAATAAAATCAATTCTTAACGAGATAGTTCAATTTTCAATTAACAGATGAATTTTCAACCAATAAGATTGAATGGCTATGAAAAAAAAAATCGACGAAAAATAGAACAGTTAAATTTTTAGTTCAAAAAAAATAATTTTCAATCTGAACAAAAATTTAAAAACTCAACAAAACAGATGAATTTTCAAACAACAATTTATTTTTTTTAATGAAAGTTTCACACAAAAATGTTAATTTTCTACCGAAAAAAGACAAATTTCCAACAACAAATCGATTGGTTCAATTTCTAGTTAGAGAAATAAATTTCTGAACGAATGAAATATATTTGCTGAGGAATAATTGTATTTTCAAGCAAACAAAAGAATTTTCCACCAAAAAAAGATTAACTGTGTATAAAAAAAAATTTCGACAAAAAAGTAAGTTAAATTTCTAGTTAAAAAAAATGGTTTTTTACTAAAAAACACTAATTTTCAACGACAGAAAAATTAATTTTCAATGAAAAAATAATTTTCTGCCAAAAAAGGATAATCTTCAACAAAATACATGAATTTTCAACCAAATAGTGGAATTTTCAACTGAAGAAGAAAAATATTCAACCAAATCTGGAATAGTTAAATTTTCAGTTGGAAAAATAATTTTTTTTAAATATTAAGAAAATAGTTGAATTTTGAAAAAAAGAAAAGATTTCTCAACGAAAATGATGAATTATGAACAAAAAAATGAACATTTAACAAAGTAGTTCCACTTAGTAGATTTTTTCTGAGGAAAGAGTGATAAATAATTTTTGGACTCTTATAAATTGTGCAATTCAAAGATTTAAAAAATATGTAAATCCACGCTACCGTTTTGAATTCTCTAAATTAAAGAATGAATGTTGCAAAATTTTTTGAATATTTTCAAATTTTTCAGATTTTCAAGTCCTGGAAAATTAAAAAAATCACTTAAAATCTTCCAAATTATTTTTTTATAATTTTGGATGTCTTTTGAAATCTTTTTAATATTCAGTTGAAATTAATTTTCAAAAATAAAAAGTCATTTTAAAATTCTCCCAGGAATCTTAAGAATTTTTTTTTTTAATATCGTAAAACCTTTATTCCATTTAATTTATACTACTATGCATAAATCACATGGCACCTGTAAGTATAACCTTATTGAATCAGAAATTGTTCGTAGAAAATTCTTCTTTCGGATTGAAAATTCAACTATTGGGTTAAAAATTAACTTTTTTAGTTGAAAATTTATTACTTCGGTTGAGAATTAATTTGTTATCTAAAAAATGTAAATATTTTTTAAATTCTGTTATTTTTTGTTAAAATTAAATTTTTGAAATTAAAAATTATCTTTTTTATTGAAAATTCAACTAATCCCTTGTTTTGTGAAACATTCATCTCCATTAGTTGAGGATTCAGCTATTTTCGTTTGAAAATTTTTGGATTTTGTTAAAACTTTTTTTTGTGATAGAATATTATTCTTCTTGGTGACTAATTCTCATTTTCGGTTGAAAATTCATTTCTTCGGTTGACAATTTGACTATCAGTTTTAAATTACTTGAAAAAATCGAAATTTGATTGAGAATTTATGTTATCTATTGAAAATTTGTTTTTTTTTATTTATATTGAGAATTATTTTTTTTTTAACTGAAAATTTAACTATTTCATTTTTTACCGAATTTTAGGTTTTTGATAGACATTTAATATTATTAATTTAAAATTTGTCTGTTTGTTTGAAAATTAAACTATTTTGTTGAAAATGTGTCTTTTGATGGTAAAAAATTCATCTTTTGGATTGAAAATTCAAATATTGGGTTGGAAATTCATTTTTTTGGTTGAAGATTATTTGTTTCAGTAGAAAATTACTTTCTTCACTCAGGAGTGTGACTATTTTGTTGAAAATTTGTTGTTGCTTTTCTTCAAAAATGAATTTTTTTGACTGAAAATGTAGCTATTCCATTTTTGTTAGAAAATTGATTTTTTTTTAGTTAAAAATTCCTATTTTTTGGTTTAAAGTCAAACTTTATGTTTTTCTGTAAGTTTCGGTTTTCAAAAATAATTCTTTCAATTCCAATAATGCAATGAAACAATGGAAAATGGTACTATTTCACCTGTTAGAAAAATACAACTTGTCATAGATATTGGACAATAAAGTTACTTTTGCTTTGTCAAATACAAATTTTAATTCTACTAGATACGTCTGGCTTTCGGTAAATAATAAAATTTTACAATAATAAATTCAAAATTTTCGTTACTGTCTTTCAAGTGTAAATTTAGGAAGATTCTTTGATTTGAGTTTTTGAAATTACCCAATCGGCATTGTGAAAAAGCTACAACCCACATTTTTTAGAAAAGAATGGACGACTTTTTTAGTGGTTTCAATCAACAATAAATTAGTGAATTTATTTTTTCAATTTTTTTTATATGAAATTGTGTACGTGACGTTTGTCAGGTCTGAAAGCATTTAGAGATTATTTTTAATATCAACAAAGTACGGCAAGATAAATCATGTATGCAAATAACTCTTGTTTTTCCATTTTTTTTTGTGTTTGTGGAAGTGATGTAATATGATCCACCATTATGTGACTTACTATTCTGCTGAAAAATTTTACAATCCCGTTTTGTTATTAAACATTTCTTTTTAAATTTTTTTTATCCATGTAACAATTTTTTAATTATTGTATCTTAGTGTATCTTTCTGGAAAAATTTCATCATTTTACTTCATTTTTTATCATTTATTTATGTACATTAATTATTACTGGAAAAATGATTTTTCTACTATTTTGAAAAGAAATTTATGTTTAAACTAGAAAAACGTAGTAGTTAAATATTCATCATTTTAGTTCAAAATTCATCACTTTGGTAGAAAATTTGACCTTTCTTGTGCAAAATTAACTTTTTTAACTCTAAATTCAATTATTCCATTCTTAGTTTGAAAATTATCTTCACTCGCATAATTTCAGTTCAAACTTTAATTATATGGTTGCAAATTTGTCTCTTTTAGTTGAAAATTTAACAGTTGCGTTACAAATTCAGGTATTTTTTTCAAAAGTTGTATATTTTAGTAGAATATGAATCTTTTTGTTCCAAAATTACTTTTTTTTTAAATAATAATTATTTTGGTTTAAAATTTAAGTATTTCAATTAAATATATTCATCATTTTAGTTGAAAATGCATGTGTTTTGTTGAAAAATTAACTTTTTTTGGTAGAAAATTAATCTTTTCGTTTGAAAATTAATGTTCTTGTTTTGAAATTCATCACTTTGGTCGAAAATGTGCCCTTTTTTGTAGAAAATTAATTTGTTTTAACTGGATATTTGATTATTACATTGTTGGTTGATAACTTATAATAACTTATTTCAGTTCAAACTTTAATTATATGGTTAAAATTTGTATTTTTCGGTTGAAAATTCAACTATTTTGTTGAAGATTAATGTATTCCTGTTAAATATTCATCATTTTTGTTGAAAATTCTACTTTCTGTTTGAAAGAAAAAATCTTTTTTTTGCACGGAAAATGTAATTTTTTTAACTACTGTTCTTTTTCAGTTCGAAATTCAATTAAATGGCTTAAAAAAATTTCTTTATTTTTTGAAGATTCAATTATTTTGTTCGAAAACTATTTGGTAAAAATTCATCTTTCTTGTTGAAAATGCAATATGTTTTCTGGAAAATTTAGGAATTTGAATCGTTTTAAATTGAATTTAATATAGAAACAACATTCATTTCACCTAAATATGCACTGAATTTGAAGTGAAAGAAGGTGGAATAAATTGGTTTGAACTATCTTAAAAATTAATGAAATTCAGAGACAAATTCAAGAAATTAAAAAAAAAAAACATTATTGTACACATTATATTATAATTGTCAAAAAAGTGAGAAAAAAAAGTCAAAAGTTTATTTTTAGATCGAATTCAGGAAAATAATTATGTTATTAACAATTTCATTGCACCTTTTGTCTCTTTTCAGAAAATTTAATTTGTTTATTTGACATGTCATTTTTCACGATCGAGAACAAAACTACGCGTCTTATAGAAAAATATATTATATGAAAAGCTTGCCGATCTTTTTTTGATGAAAAACTTTTGTGAATTCATTTTTTTCGTAGATATGTTGTGCTGCTTGTCCAAAAATCTCAATTTTTTACATTCTTATTCATGAGAGTGGAATGTTATCGTCCAAACTTTCCATCAATAGCTTTTAACGGATGTCCAAAAATGAAGGTCAAGTTCGTTAACCAGATATTCCCGATCAAAACTAAAAAATTTAGAGCATTTTGAAAATTTGAGAAAATTTTTTGTTTAAGTTTAAGAAATTGTAACAAAAGTTAATGGCACGTGACAAAAAGAGTTGCAAATTTCCGTTATGACGTTTTTCATTTT
Source organism: Andricus quercusramuli (assembly GCA_932178445.1). Classification (NCBI taxonomy): domain Eukaryota; kingdom Metazoa; phylum Arthropoda; class Insecta; order Hymenoptera; family Cynipidae; genus Andricus; species Andricus quercusramuli. Next base: position 35,112 of record CAKNXH010064487.1, on the reverse strand, counting down.
GATCAAAATTAAAAAAGCTATATGCTTTTAAAATTTTGAACAATTTTGCAATATGGTAAAAAATATTTTTTTTTGTGTAGATTAGGCAATTTTGATCAAAATTTTTACTAGATATCAAATATATTTTGAAACCCCCAGAGATGTAATATACCCTAAAAATCGTTAATCCTTCTGGTTCGTGGGTATGAAACTTTTATTTCGGTAAGCCTTATCGTCATATTGCGAAGTTTTTGGCCAAATCTATTGAAGAGGTTATGACAGAAAAAAACATCTCACTAAAATAAGTATTTTTCTACTAAAATACATGTAAAAATCGAAACTTTGACCAGTGCCTATCTACCCATTTTTCTTACTTTTTTCTGTTTAATTTTTGCTCAGCAGGTTCGAAGATACAAAAAAAATTACATTCAGTATTCTTTACAAAAAGACATTTACTGTACATTCGGTGCAGGCTCCTTTGTAAATACGTTTTGGTGAAAATGTTTTACCAATTCACTTTTTATTGTATCTTACTTAGTATGACCGCAAACTGGAATTTAAAAAAAATAATATTTCTCACGATTAAAATAAAAAGTATGCGTCTTATCAAAAAAAAATGTGCAGGGTAATATTTTTTCATCTTTTTGAAATAAACAATTTGACGTCATAACATTTTTTCCATATCTCGTATAGTACGAGTTCTGGAAGGCTCGATTATTATTATTGGGCGACCAATTTCTTTTGAAGTAATAATATTAATTTTGTTGAAATGGTGCGAGAAGTTCGAGGTTGGAAGAAGGCAGCAGTACGGTGTCCCCACCGCTCCGTTGCGACTCCGTTGCGAGAGTCAGGGCCAATCAGAGGGCCAGCAGCCGCTCCCTTCTTCGCTTGAGCTTTCCCCCCTCTAGCAGATACATAGCGACGCTCTGGGTAGAATCGTCAGTTGTGTTCTGGCACTGACTCGTGCTCCGGCAATCACTGAGAATTGTCACTCGCTCGTGATTAGTATCTCCCTTGCGAACCGCGATCGCTACCTACAGAGACGTCTCTCGTGTATTAGTTCTTTTCAAGCCAATAATTCGGAATCAATCTCTGCTCTTTTTCCTATGACCTTCCTCTACTCTTTTCTCTTCCCGGTGACTCTGTTTTTACCCTCTGAGGCCTCGAGGTCACCTTTCTCCCTATCATTCTGTGACAGATAGATAAACGTTTATTTTTCAGCCTGCTGGCCTTAAAAAATTTACTTGCTTACACATCCATTTTTACAGAATTTTCTTGAAACTAACCATTAAAAACTAACATCCATCCATTCCTTATCTCTAAGCCGCACACTCTTATCGCCTTGCTTTCCTCGCTTCGCCTCGCTCGCATGTCCCTATTTTTTCGCATCGCCTCGCTTGCCAACCTCTGTTTTCGCAGCTAATACCTATTACTTATCTACTGTTCACAATATTTACATCTTACTTATAGCTACTTTCTCTCCTATTTACAATCTTTCCTTCTCCACTCCTGTTCCTCCTTCCTTCTCTTCATCTCCATCTTACCCAACACTCCCTTCACCCATGCTACTGCCCTTTTTTCCCCCTTTTCATGCAACAATGCCTCCATGCTTACCTCACTTCTTTCCACCTCCACACACTCCTCCAACCGGTGCTCCACTCTTGCATCCCCCTTTCCACACATTTCACACATCCTCTTCTCCCGAGAGAGCCAGAACCTATTTAAACCCTCCATACACCTACATCTCATCCTCGCTATAAGCTGCTGCCTTCCTTTCTCTCCTTTCTCACATAAATATTGCGCTCTCGCCCTTGACGTAATCCACACATACTTCGCGTTAGATCTTGACTCTCTTATTCTCTCTTCCCCTTCTGCCTTCTCTCTCTCCATGCCGTTTTGCTTAACCAAGTCATAAACCTTCCTTCCTTCCTCGTGCATCCTTCTCACTTCATCCATCTGCAGTCCATTCATTCTAAAGTACCTTTCCCTCTCAGCCTCCATCTTCCCACCCCCTCCCCTGTTCTCCTTCTCCCACCAACACTCCCTAACCAGCCTACTTCCCTCCTCTTCCAAAAATTTCTCCTCATATTTACACGCCCGGCTCCCAGCTAGAATTCTTACACTCGTTCTCCCCGTCTCCCTCCTGACAATATAATTAGTCGTGTTCCTTGCCAACCCCAGGCTCCACCTTACATACCTCTCCTGCGTTCTATTTACCTCTTCACTTTCTTTCCACCCCCACACCTCTACCCCATACAATAGCACACTCATCACTAGTGAATCTAATAATTTCATTCTCCTTCCAAAATCATCTCTGAATAACTTCTTTCCCCACCCCCACACCTGCCTCATCACCACATTTGCCCTCCTCACTCTCTCTTTTATGTGACCATCCACTCCCCCATTCCTTCGAAACACGAAGCCCAGATACACAGACTCTTTTACCTCCTGCATCTCTTTTCCCTTCCACTTCCACTCCCTTCCCTTATCCCTTCCCCCTCCTTTTCTGAACACCGTAACATTGGACTTCTCCGCATTCAGCTCTAACCCCTTTTCATCCAGGTATCTTCTCAGCCTCTTCATCATCTCCTTTAATGCCTCCTCGCTGCTTGCCAGCAACACTATGTCATCTGCATACGCTAGTGACCAAATTCTAACCCCTCCTATCCTGACTCCTCCTACCACCCCGGCCTCCAGTTTACTTTCCATATCCTCAATTGAAATCGCAAGAAGCGTTGGGCTAAGTGGGCACCCTTGCCTTAACCCCCTATCCATCCAGAATCCCTCCGAAATCCCCTCCTCTCCTCTTACCTTGTCTTTGGTCTCTTCATATATCTCCCTTACCCTTTCAATTAGGCCTCTCTTTACTCCCCTATCCTCCATCGCCTCCCACAACCTCCCCCTATCCACTAACGGAAACGCGCCTTTGAGATCCACAAAAAACGCGTACACTCTCGTCCCCTTCTTCGCTAATTCTCTATCCGCCACGTGCTGTAGCACTTGAATATTGTATTTGTATTTTTGTATTTATTTGTAGAAAGTTCCTAGGGCTAGACAGCCCTATAAGGAACAGGTGATACATGTTAATACAATAGAATATGGTAGCGATCGGTCGGACAATTAAAAATAAAAATAAAATAATTATTTAACAAGAATATTACACATAAAAGTAAGTAAATATACGTGATTGAAAGAAAATAGATACATGCAAAGGGTTAATATATCTCACTATTAACGATGAGCTTAAGTATTACCAACGAGTGATTTCGAGGGTAGAATTTGAGGTGTTTAATAAGTAAGCAAAAAGAAGTTTTCTAAAGTGATATTGTGACGGTGCATTTCTAATTGTAAAAGGTATTTTGTTCCAAAGCCGGGCACCACGAATCATAAAAGACCTTTGCATTTTACACGTGCGGTGTGGTAGAATTTGTAGTACTTTTTTCCTTTCACGGAGTTTGGAATGTGTCGGTTGATCTTTGTCAATAAAATGGAAGATATTAAACAGATAGCGCGGGGCTTGATTAGTAAATATACTATAAAGCAATTTACCCATATGAAATTGTCTTCTCTTGGCGACGTTCAGAAGTCCTGCTCTTTCTCTCTTTCTCTGTATTGAGTGATATGTTCACTTTTAGGGATGTTATAGATGAACCGAATGCAAGCATTAAGCGCACGCTCAAGTCTGGCATTCAGCTCATCAGTAACATCATCATATAGCACGCAGCCGTAGTCGAAGAAAGGAAGTATAAGGCTTTTAACTAGGAGGATACGAGTAGGAATTGGAAGTGATTCTTTATTTCTGTTAAGCTGTTGGAGGAATCGAAATGTTTCCCTCGAAATATCTGAAGCTTGTTCTTTCCAAGTGAGAGAACGATTGTAAATAAATCCTAAATCTTTTGCAGAGTCAACAAACGGGATGACACGCCCCTCAATCAAAAGCGGAGGTAGGGTGGCAATTGTTTCAAGTGATGGAGAGGAAGAACGGCCTATGATTATAGCCATAGTTTTAGCAGGGTTAAGAGTTAGGCCACTTGTCGAAGACCACTGCACCTACCCGCCCTAAATCTCATCTGCGTCTCCGGCAATATTCCTCTCCCCTCGACATCCTTCCGCAGTCTCTCTGCCACCACCATCGCGTATACTTCATACGCCGTATTCATTAGCGTAATCCCTCTATAATTTTCCCGCCTATCTCTATCCCCTTTCCTATACAGTCCACTTCTTATACTTTCTCTTCACCTTCCTTTTCATCTTTTCACATTCCCTATCCCACCACGGCTTCACCATTCCTTTCTTCTTCTTTCAACATACCTTCTTTTGCACACACCCTTTCACCTTCTCTTTCAGATTCTCCAATATCTCTTCCACCAACTCCCCTCCAAAGCGTACATTTCCTAGCTGCTCCTTATACTTCTCTACCGCCTCCCTCGTCCAGGTCACCCTCTCCCCTATCGAAACTTCTTCCCCGCCTTGTCTTCCGCCACCCTTACCTCTTCTCCACAGACTTAATGGCTGATGGTCTGATTCCACCCTCCCCTCTTGTTAAATTGAGAATTTCACTGAGTTCTGGAGGGGTGAGGGGGAAGGAAAATAGCCAGGCTTTTCTCAAAATTCATAAACTGCGTCGCATTTTCTTGTCATGGGTGAGTTTCTCCCCACTTGGCGGTCCCCTTCCTCCTCGGTCACTCTTTTGGACCCTCTCCAGAAGCGTCTTTACAAGTGGAGTGTCGCTTCTTCAAGCTGGCTCTTTCTCTCTCTCTCTTTCTAGTGTTTTCTCTCAATGGATTGTTTCTCTGCCGAAGAGCATTTGTGTGAAAGCGGATTATATGATGAACCCTCAGCTGCATTTACCACTTCTTTGTTGAAGAATACCAAGTGAATAAGGTCAAACAATTGGCGTTAGACTCCGTCAAATACAAAGTGTACCTTTTTCTTCGTACTGTGTGTAGTTAATTGTTAATTATAAGTTTTGTGACAATTTGTTGAAAGTTTGAGTTGGTGATATTCTTGTGACTTCATTAAGCTGTTAATAAACATGATTTTCTGTGAATCGGTGTCTTAAGTGCTTCTTTGAGGTCGTTCGCCCCCACCCGTAATTTTAGTTAATAAAGGTTTGAACATTTTTGGTCCTTCGAGCCGGATCGGTTGAACGATTTCAGGATGCGATTGAGTCACATAAAAAATCGCATCGATGAGCAGTTCTCTCATATAGAGTTTATCGCGAGTGCAACGGATAATTTAATGAGTGTCGGGATTTTGAACATTTCTTCACACCGAGTTGAAACTCGCCGGAATGCTATCCAGGAATCATGGTCCAAGTTCTCGCTTAATCATGATGCCATCAGGATCGCTATGAGACAACTAGAAACATGGGAAAAGGAACCTCTGCTCGAAAAATCATATTTCAAGGAAAATATGTTTAATGCAACTCGCGAAGCCTATCTTGAAGCGCTCGAGAAGGTGAGCTCTGTACTTGAACGTATCCAAATTAACAGAATGAGGTCACCTTCTAGTCAATCTGGATCTCAAGGCTCCGGGTTTACCGCCATGATGGGATACGGTCCACGCCTTCCTCAGCTCAACCTTCCATCATTTGATGGATCTCCGTCAGATTGGCTTCAGTTTAAGGACCTCTTCGATTCAATGGTAATTTCAAATTCAAATCTGTCACCAATCTGGAAATTACATTATCTTAAACAAAGTTTGAAGGGTAGTGCCGCTCACCTGCTGAAAAACACCGCATTAACCACCGATAATTTTCAAAAAGCATGGGATGCTTTAGTTTCCTTCTATGAAAATAAACGACTCTTGGTTAATTCAGCGCTACAGTCTTTACTCACGATTAAAAGAATGACCAAGGAATCGGCAGTTGAATTGCAAAGTCTGTATACAACCATTACGCAAATTTATCGAACCTTAGAAACCCTTGAGCGGCCAATACATATGTGGGATGACATCCTAGTGTTCATCGCGGTTCAACGGTTGATCCAGAGTCAGTAAAGACATGGGAGCAACACTTGGGATCATCCAAAGACCCTCCAACATGGAAGCAACTCAACGAATTTTTGATGACGAGACTTCTAACTCTTCAAGCCGTAGAAAAGTCACGGAGACCTATTTCTCAGTCGAATCAACAATCTTCCAAGGCTCATCACGCTACAGGTGATCAGACGACCTCTGGCAGGTGCTTCCTCTGTTCGTCTGAGCATTATCTACCATATCAAGCTACCATTTTTGGATGGATACTCCTTGGTCCAGCAAAAACTTGCTCATCTTCGTCTGAAGTTCAAGGATACCACGTCTCAATTGAAGAAGAACTTAGCGAACTTCTTCAGAACTTATGGAAACTGGATGAAATGCCAAATAGACCAGAAAATTCTTTGTCAGCTGAAGATCAAGAGTGTGAGGATCATTTTAAAACTACACACTCTCGAGATGATACAGGTCGCTACATCGTCAGACTCCCACTCAAAAAATCAACTGATCAACTTGGTGATTCAAAATCGGCCGCTCTGCAAATGTTATCAAGGTTAACAAAGAAACTTCAAGCTGATCCATCTCTTCAGAAAGACTATTCAGATTTTTTAATTGAGTACGAAACTTTGAATCACATGAAGCAAGTTCCAGACGAAACTCCTAAACCAAGTCGAGTATTCTATCTTCCTCACCACGGAGTACTTCGTCCCAGCAGTCTGACAACCAAGCTTCGAGTAGTGCTCAACGCGTCCAAACTCACTTCTACCGGTATATCACTCAACGACATTCTGCATACAGGAATTAAACTTCAGACTAAACTTATCGATGTCTTGATCTGGTTTCAACAGTTTCACTATGTTTTCACTTCAGACATTGAAAAAATGTACCGGCAAATTGAGGTGCATCCTGATGACTGGAACCTACAGAGAATCATTTGGAAAACTGAAAACAATGAAATGCACTCATATCAGCTGACTACAGTGACATACGGCTTAGCCTATGCCCCGTATCTTGCCCTTCGTACCATGCAGCAGCTCGTCGAAGATGAGGGCTCCAGGTTTCCCCTCGCTACAGCCACTTTAAGTAAGGGTAGATACGTGGATGATGTCTTCGGAGGAGCTGATTCCATCGAAGAAGCCCAGAACACGGTTGAACAGATAAATCGCTTGTGCTTGGCGGGCGGTTTTCCTCTTCAGAAGTGGATAAGCAACGATTCAGAAATTCTCCAAGGTGTACCTACAGATAAGCAATTATTTCCAACTTCTATACTTATTGACAAAGACGCTACTGTCCACGCTCTGGGAATGAGTTGGAATCCAACTTCTGATACGTTCCACTTCACTTGGATAATTCCGCAAATGATGAAAATTACTAAACGAACCACTCTCTCAACTATCGCTAGACTCTTCGACCCTCTTGAATTTTTGGCACCAATCATAATCAACGCTAAAATCTTCATCCAAGAACTTTGGTCTCTCAAACTGGATTGAGATGATCCGTTACCCACTCTGCAGTCCGAAAAATGGATCACGTTCATTCAGCAACTTCCAGATCTGAAAATGGTATCATTTCCTCGATGGTTTCGAATGTCAACACAGAATTCCTTTGAGATTCATGGGGTTTGTGACGCATCTCAACAAGCTATGGCTGCTGTTCTGTTCATAAGATCCATAGACCAAGAGGATAATGTACAAACGGTTCTTGTCTGCTCTAAGACGAAAGTAGCTCCATTAAAAAGGCTGACTATTCCTCGACTTGAATTATCAGCAGTTGTTCTCCTCACAAAGCTGGTTCATCACACCATTCAAGTCTTAAATGCTAATAAAGCTCCAGTTCACCTTTGGACTGATTCTTCAATAGTCCACACTTGGATCAGCAATCACCCGTCGCGATGGAAGGAGTTTGTTCACAATCGTGTATGCTTTATTCAAGAAGCTCTTCCGATAGCAAAATGGCATTACATACCAGGTAAAGAGAATCCTGCTGATTGCGCTACTCGCGGACTGACTCCAAATCAACTCTCTCAGCATCGTATCTGGTTTACTGGTCCAGATTGGCTTCAGGAACCATCTTCATCATGGCCGAATAAGTTTGAAGCTCCACCTATTGAGGACAATCTTGAAGAACGTCCTGTTCAAGCAACTGCTGTTACTGCAAGTCCACCTAGTATCTATTGGAATTTACTCGACAAATACTCGAGCTTGAATCGACTCCTGCGAATTACAGCTCTCTGCAAGCGATTCATTCTCCTTCTCAGAAAAAAGGCAGAATCACTGTCGAAGGCCCCTATAACGACCCAAGAATTAGAGCAAGCGAAACATTTCTGGGTACGAGAGATTCAACTGAATTCATTCAGCAAGGAATACAAGCTAATGGAAAAGGGTGATTCGCTACCAAGTTCTCCTTATCTTGCACGTTTCACTCCTTTTATCGACACTCAAGGACTTCTACGACTCGGAGGAAGACTTCAAGCGTCAGATCTTCCATGGACTTCTAAGCATCCATTCATCCTGCCAAAAGAGTCTCCGTTGACTCAGCTAATCATCTCAGATGCTCATCAAAGAACTATACATGGAGGAACCCAGGAGACTTTGTCATTCATCAGAAATGACTTTTGGATTCTTGGCGGACGAGCTCCAGTTAGCTCTTTCATCTGGAAATGTATTAGGTGCGTGCGATATCGAAAAAAGCGAGCTCAGCAGTTAATGGGACAATTACCTGCTGATCGCATCACACCTTCACGTCCATTTCTTCATTCTGGTATTGACTATGCTGGACCCCTTCTCATCAAAACTTGGAAAGGGCGGGCGGCTCGTACCTACAAGGCTTACATCGTCCTATTTGTCTGCCACTCCACTTCAGCGATTCATCTGGAATTAGTCACCGACTACACAGCAGACGCCTTCATTGCAGCCTACAAGAGATTCACAGCAAGACGTGGCATCTGTTCTACCCTACGCAGCGATTGCGGAACCAACCTAAAGGGTGCCGACTCGGAACTTCCAGCTCTATTTTCCTCATCTTCGAAGCAGCTTAGCAATTTGTCAACACTGTTGGCCAACGACGGAACTCAATGGCTCTTCAATCCACCAGCGGTTCCACACTTTGGAGGAAAATGGGAGGCTGGAGTAAAATCGGTGAAGTATCATCTTCGACGAGTTGCCGGAGACCATCTCCTTACTTACGAAGAAATATACACCTTGCTGGCGCAAATTGAAGCTGTGCTAAACTCCAGACCACTCTGCCCTCTTACCGAGGAGCCCTCCTTGGAAAGCATAAAGGTCTCTCGTCTCTCACGATGGCAGCTCCTGAGGCAGATGCTGGATAGCTTCTGGACCAAGTGGTCTAAAGAGTGCTTGCAACGCTACCAAACTGTCTACAAGTGGAACCAGCCTTCAACCTCTCTACAGAAAGGTTCATTGGCTCTCGTTATAGATGAGAGATATCCACTGTCCAAGTGGCCGTTAGGTCGAATCCTGGAAGTCCATCCGGGAAAGGATGGGCACATTCGAGTGGTGACCATCAAAACGCAGACATCTACCTTCCAGCGACCGATCACCAAGATAAGTCCTCTACCAATCGAGACAAACCTTTTGTAGATCTTTCGTTAAATTAATTTAACGAAGGCGGGCTGAAATGTTAAATTGAGAATTTCACTGAGTTCTGGAGGGGTGAGGGGGAAGGAAAATAGCCAGGCTTTTCTCAAAATTCATAAACTGCGTCGCATTTTCTTGTCATGGGTGAGTTTCTCCCCACTTGGCGGTCCCCTTCCTCCTCGGTCACTCTTTTGGACCCTCTCCAGAAGCGTCTTTACAAGTGGAGTGTCGCTTCTTCAAGCTGGCTCTTTCTCTCTCTCTCTTTCTAGTGTTTTCTCTCAATGGATTGTTTCTCTGCCGAAGAGCATTTGTGTGAAAGCGGATTATATGATGAACCCTCAGCTGCATTTATCACTTCTTTGTTGAAGAATACCAAGTGAATAAGGTCAAACAATTGGCGTTAGACTCCGTCAAATACAAAGTGTACCTTTTTCTTCGTACTGTGTGTAGTTAATTGTTAATTATAAGTTTTGTGACAAATTTGTTGGAAGTTTGAGTTGGTGATATTCTTGTGACTTCATTAAGCTGTTAATAAACATGATTTTCTGTGAATCGGTGTCTTAAGTGCTTCTTTGAGGTCGTTCGCCCCCACCCGTAATTTTAGTTAATAAAGGTTTGAACACCTCTACTGCGAATTTTTTCGTCTCCTCCCATCCTTGTATATTTATTACCACATAGTCTATCACCAATAACCCCACCTTACTTACATATGTGTATTCTCCCTCTTCGTCCCCATTTGCCATAGCATTCGCCACTGCCCACCCTCTATCCTCCATCCAGTCCCTTAGAATCTCCCCCTCCTTATTTATTATCGTATCCTTCGAATTCCTTTCGAAGCTCTCCCCTTCCCCCATACCCTCCTCTCTTTCGTCTCGCAATTCTTCCACCCTTTCTTTAATTCTTTTTATCCCATCCTTATTGTACACTGTCACAAACTTACACGCCATCCCTCCTATTTTTACTTCCCTCATTAGCACTCCCTCTCTCTCTTCCTCTCCATGAACTTCTTCCTCTAATCCATCTCTGACCCCCGTTATAATTCCCCCACTAGCCCTTCCTTTTTTCTTCACTCTGACCGCCTCCTGGAGTCTCCACTTATCCCCCCTTGGCAGCTGTGGCTCTATTCTGTCCCATTCCTTTCTCTCTACCCACTTATCTACCAGTCCCACAACATCAAATTCTCGTATATACCTCCAGAACTCCTCATCCTTCTTCCTTATCCCTGCTACGTTCCAATACAACACCTTCACTACTCGTCTATCCTGCATTACCCCCACCCCCTAATGCCTACGAAACGAATTCCCCTGCACTTCCCTCAACACCTCTTTCTCCTCATCCCACACCCACATTTTTTCGTCTATTTTTATTTTCTGATATCCTACCTTCGCCGATCTCCCTTCACTCCTCTCCCTTCTAGCCCTGTCGTTCAGCATTCTCTGCACATCCCTTTCCTTTCTCGTTAAGTCTTGATCGATGAAAACTCCCTTATCCTTTATCCTACTCTTATTTCGCATTACCCCAAACTTTTCTTCCCAGCTCTCTATCTCCACAACCGCCACTTCCTTGTCCTTTCTCCCCTCCAACTTCGCTTTCCCTACCCTACCTTTAACCCACCTTATGCTCTGTAGCAGCGCTTCCACACCCTCTCTTTCTTCCCCGCTCTTTAGCTTCAACCCTTTTCCCTAACTGACCTCTCCTCCTTCTCACTCCTACTCTCTACCACTTTCTCTTCTATCATATTTTCTACCCTCTCCCAAATACCTTTAATCTCGATCCCCCCACCTCCGTCTCCTATTTCAATTTCCGGCCTGCCCTCCATCTTCTCAAGCCTTTTTTCCGTCCTTTCCTTCTACACCCTAATTTCCTCTTCCATCTGCTTTATTTTAACATCTTTTTCTTTCCTTTCCCTCTCTAACCCCTCTACTCTTTCCCTCATCTCTTTCATCTCCTTTTCCCATTTCTCATCTCTAATTCTCAGGTCCTCCCTCATGCCTTCCATCTGCTCCTTAGTCCCCCTTACGTCGTCCCTCAGCCCCCTGATCTCGCCTATCAGCATACCGAGAGCCTCCTTCTCCACATTTCCCTCCATTTTAGGGGGGGGGGGGATTTACTTGTTTTCACGCTTTTCTTAAAAGGACTCTCTACTTCTCCCTCGCCTTCTCTCTTCCTTCGTTCCCACCGTCACGCTTTCTCCCTCTTTCTGACGCGCCACTAGGCACCGAGCTATGTACTGTTGGCCGTCGTGGCACGTGGAAAATTTCCTCCCCGTCAACGTCACTACCAGTACTCTCACTGCCCACCTCCCGCTCTGCCGCCGGTAACTGGGACCTGTCCATGCAGTAACATCCGCAACCTCCGGATGTCTCTACAGAATGCTGTCTCTATTGCCGCCAAATTTTCCCTTTATTTCCCTTTTTTTCCTTTTTTTTCTTTTAATTCCTCACAGCCCTTTCTCTCACTTAACACCCCCCCCCCCCCAATTTTCGAGCACCACCCTTGACCCTTGAAGGCCCAAGACTCCTGACCACAGATTCCCCTGATTCCTTGTTAACCTAACCTCACTTCTTCAATTAACTTAAATCCCGCCTCACACCTACGCTCAAGATTATTTTTTATCTCCCCAATTCACCCCACAAAACCCTACTCACCTCCTCGGCTTCCACCCTCACACTCCACTCTCACCTACCACACAAATTCCGTAAATCCTCTCACCACCTGACGCTAACCACGTTCTCACTTCCGCCACCAACTCACTGAGAACTGTCACTTGCTCGTGATTAGTATCTCCCTTGCGAACCGCGATCGCTACCTACAGAGATGTCTCTCTGGTAGTAGTTATTTTCAAGCCAATAATTCGGAATCAATCTCTGCTCTTTTTCCTATCACCTTTCTCTACTCTTTTCTCTTCCCGGTGACTCTGTGTTCACCCTCTGAGGCCTCCAGGTCACCTTTCTCGCTATCATTCTGTGAATTTGGGTTTACCTTCGTGGTCTTGAAGTCACTCTCTTTTCTCTGTCTCTCTTTCTCTTCTTTCTGTGACTTTGAGTTTAACTTCGTGGTCTCGAGTTTGATAAAAAATTACTCTTTCAAACGCGTTATCTGCTCATTCTCATTTGGAGAACTAACTTTAAATCAAAGAAAATCGTTTTAAATTAAATAAAAACTTCCATTGGAATAAAAAAACATATCTTTGAACAAAAAAAATTTCTCTGAATCAAAGGAAATTTCTTAGAATCGAAAAAACTTTTTTTTGACTTAGAGTCTATGAATATTTTTCTTTAATGAAAGAAATTTTCTTTGAATCAAAGAATCTTTTTTTTAAGCGCATTCAGTATTCTCATTCATAACTCTAAATGTCTTATCTGCTTTAACATGGTTTACACCAGATTTTTATAAATGTATAATTGTTTAGCCGTAACTCAGTGTTTGAAAAATTAAGTAGTATTATTTTAGAATGAAAATCTAAAAAAATACATGTTTTCTTTTTACGAAAGTCAAGCTGTGAAATTATATTCACTGAGTCTTTGGTGATTGCAGTTACAAATCAATCAGTAAACGTTTTCTGTCGATTGTCCATTTCAATATACAAAACGGTTCGAAACAATTGGAATATTCTATAAAATGAAACTAAATTGTATAGCAATTAGCTTTCACTTTCTTTAAAGGACTAAGTGAGTTCCTGCATGATTCTTGGTTTTCATTTTTGTGAAATAATTCATACAAACATATATGTTAGTGGAGCTGACGTAGCATTTTTTAAGTTTAACGATATAATAGCCTTCTCATTGTTTCAATAGAGTTGAAAATGTTACACAACCTTCTTCTAATTAACGTTTATATTGGCGCTATTCAAATTCTTAATTTTTGTTTCAATCAATGTATTCAGCTCTGTATAATTAATTATATTTTTACTAATTGTACATAATTTGATATTCTCCACCATCGAATTAGTCAATATTTCTGCTACTTCAATTATTAACTTTTACTAATTATTAGTTGTTTGCCTTCACTCAAATTATGTTATTAAATGTTTACTATTGATTCGTAAAATTTCACCAGCACAACGGTTTTTCTAATAGTTTCAAAACTCGCGAACAAATATGCAAAAATGTTGAAATTAATAAAATTGTTATATTCCAATATCAAATAAATTTGCTCGCTTCACATCTTATCTCTTTCTTTAGGGAACTTGCATTCATCACGTTAGACTTTTTTGATCCTCAAATAATCTATTACGTAAATTTTCTCTACCGAATTGTATTTTCTCAGATATGCTACATGAAACCTCCTTTGGCTGTTAACTTATGAAATCACCTGAAGTACTTGGAAATTTGGTAAAAGTCGTTAAATCTTTTTGAATCCCATGGAATTATCAAAAATTATCTAACTATCTCAACATTCGTTAAAATCCCTTCAAATCCTATGAAATCTTTCGAATTTTTATAAAATCTTTTCACATCCTCGAAATCCCATTAAATCCCCTAATACTCAAATACTTTGATATCTCTTGAACTAAAATCCCATAACTTCTTCTGAATTTTGCCAAATTTCTCAAAATATTTTAAAATCCCTTGTAATACGATATCACAATTTTTGTAATAGGTAGAAATCGTTCTTAAATCCTGAAAATGTATCAAGGTCGCTAAAAACCGTCGAAATCCTTCGGTATACCTTGATATACCATAAAATTGGATTCAACTCTTTAAAGTTTCTTGAAATGGTATAAAATTCCTTGAAAAATTAAGATTCTCCCTGAACACACGTTGTAATGTTTAATTATTCTGAAAGTTTAGTGGGGAATCAGTATAGCAAAGACGAAAAATGTGGAGATCTGGCATCAATAATCTTCCTACCTCCACTACATTCATTTTGAAGAACAAATAAAGCGAGTCATTCCATAGATGATAAAAATCAGTATATACAGCAGCCATTTATTGAGTGACTTCTCATACGCAGTTCTTCGAAAATCAATTTATTTTCTCATTTCTGTATCATTGTGACTATTTGAAAAAAATGGAGATTACTTTTGCCGCTCTCCTCTTCTCTTCAGTGACCTTTCTTTATTTTAATGGTGAGCATAATGTGATATCATAATTATTATTTATAACAAATAATACGTATGGTTTAAAACATGTTGACTTGAATTTATCCAGTTTAAATTTTACATTCCTGAGATTTCCAAAGATCGGAGTTCTCTTAATTCCACAATAAAAAGAATTTAAGAAATATTTTTAAATCTCGAATGCTATGACATTATACTCTATTATTTTAAACATATGTTCAAAGTCTTGAGAAAATAATTGTGCTAGTAATTGGAAAATTCATTATTTAAATAAGTTTTAATCTAAAAAATTCAAATTCATACACTATTTTCAAGTATATATTCCAAATTGTATCAAGTTAAAAAGACTAGCTTCAAAAATTAAATCAATTAGATTTCAAAGTCTCAAAACTTACAAAATGTCCAAAATTGGGTCAACTAAAATGATCATTTTGTTCAAAATGAGAGCCGTGAACAATCAGACAATACCTTTTCTAAAATTTTGATCTCAAAAATAATGAATGAAACATTTGAGTTTATAAAGTGTGTTCACTTTAGAAATGAGTGTCGAATGGCGACTTGAAAGACTCCTGTATTTTCCATTTTTTCAAAAACTATTGATTTCAGAAAAAATATGAAAAAATATGTTTAAAGAAATTCTTTTTTTTTTGTCATTTTAATATTTTAATGGATGGTTTCAATTTTCTGAACGCATTCGGATAGCTTAACCGTCTTTGTACATTTGTACAGCTTTTTATTAGCTGATGCGTTCCAGATAACGCATGTATGATAGACACTTGTTTTCAACTATTATTTGAATACCCACTTCCCCCTGCTTCCCCTTTACCGATATCCATTTTCATAACATCTTCCTATCGCCTACATCTCCTCCACCGCTCACTTTCCCGCCAAAACACCAATATGTCTTCTTCACCTCTTCTTTCACCCCTCCCTAGTTCTTCAAACCACCTCTACACATCTTCTCCCACCTCCAAACTCACATCCTCTACCACACCTCCCACTACTTTCAAATACAACCACACTCCACTTCCACTTTTTTACGTACTCTTACCTTTACTTCCTCCTGCTTTCCCTTTCCCCACTTCACTTTTCATAACTACTTCTTTTCATCGCCTAAATTTTCTCCGCCGCGCATTTCGCCATCAATAGACCAACTTGTTTTCATCACCTCTACTTCCACTACACCCCTCCCCACCTACTTCTTCAACCCACGTCTACACTTCTTCTTTCGTTTCCCAACTCACCATCCTCTACTGAACCTCCCTCTACTTTCATAGCCATCCACACTCCAGTTCCACTTTTCTACTCCCTCCTATTTCTAATTTTCCCTGCTTTCCCTCTCCTTATTTTCCTTTTCATGACCTTTCCTTCCCAACGTCTGATTTTCCTCCACTACTATCTCCAACAGCAAAACACCAACTTGTCTTCTTCACCTCTGCTTCCATTACCCCCTTCTTCAACTCACCTCTGCACCTCTTTTCCCACTTCCCAACCTACCGTCCTCTACTGAACCTCCGTCTACTTTCATTGCAATCTACACTCCACTTCCACTTTTCTACTCCATCCTACTTCTAATTTTCCCTGGTTTTTCTTTCCCTACTTCCCTTTTCATAACTTGTCCTTCCAATGGACTATTTTTCCTCCACCTTTCACTTCGCCATTGAAGCACCAAAGTTTGTTCTTCACCTCCACTTCCACTAACCCGTATTGAACCCACCTCTACACCTGTTTTGCCACTTCGCAAACCCAAAATCATCTACTAAACCTCCCTCTACTGTCATAGCCATCCACACTCCACTTCCACTTTTCTACTCCTCCGTACTTCTAATTTTCCCTGCTCTCCCTTTCCCTAGTTTCCTTTTCATGACTTGTCCTTCCCAACGTATGATACTCCTCCACTGCTCTCTTCGCCAGCAAAACATCAACTTGTCTTTTCCATCACTACTTCCACTACCCCCTTCTTCAACCCACCTCTACCCCTCTTTTCCCACTTCCTAACCCACTATCCTCTACTAAACCTCCCTCTACTTTCATAGCCGTCCACACTCCGCTTTCGCTCTTCTACTCCCTCCTACTTCTAATTTTCTCTCGTTTTCCTTTCCCTACTTGCCTTTTCATAACTTGTCCTTCCCATGGACTATTTTTCCTCCACCGTTCATTTCGCCATTGAAGCACCAAAGTGTGTTCTTCACCTCTACTTCCACTAACCCCTTATTGAACCCACCTCTACACCTCTTTTCCCACTTTCCAACCCAAAATCCTCTACTAAACCTCCTTTCACTGTCATAGCAATCCACACACCACTTCCACTTTTCTACTCCTCCCTACTTCTAATTTTCCCTGCTCTCCCTTTCCCTAGTTTCCTTTCCAAGACTTGTCCTTCCCAACGTCTGATACTCCTCCAGTGCTCTCTTCGCCAGCGAAACATCAACTTGTCTTTTCCATCACTACTTCCACTACCCCCTTCTTCAACCCACCTCTACCCCCCTTTTCCCACTTCCCAACCCACCATCCTCTACTAAACCTCCCTCTACTTTCATAGCCATCCACACTCCGCTTTAACTCCTCTACTGCCTCCTTCAGAATTGTTTAACTTTTGTCCAATTCTCAATTACAGTTGAGTAATAATCAATATAGGTTAACAGAAATAATTATATCAACAATTAATTATTATTGTTAATAATATTATATTTGATTAATGGTAGAAAACTGCGGTTTTTTCTGAACTTTTTAACTATTTGTATATTTTGCAAGTTGATGGAAACAGTTTTTTGAACAATTTCTAATTGTTCATAACTGTCTTCTCTTAGATAAGTGCTAGAAAGTTTCTTCTGAATTGTTCAACTTTGCTCTGCCTTTTTAGTTATGAAAAAATGATAAATAAATATTAGAGAGAAACATATTTTAAACAATCTCCTACTCTCAGTTATTCCATTCTTTGTTTATCTCTCTTGTGTAAGATAGCTTTTTGTTTAAATTAATTTTTTCAAACATTGGGAAAAGAGCAAAAATAATTCATCTAAAAAAGTAAACTACTATTTAAAAAATGATTCTTGTTCAGATTCATTTATTATTTGTTCATAATTTAAAAGTCAAAGTAACACTAACGATTTCAGAAAGAAAGCAACTTTCTAGTATTATTCTAAGAGAATATAGTTATGAACAATGAGCAATTGTTTAAATGAACATGTTTGTTAACTTGCTTCATTTATTAATTTACCAATGAAAAAGTGAGTGGAAATTAAAAATTTCAGGAGAAACTACAACTATCTAGCTTTAATGAAGAAGATAGTTATAAATAATAATAATTTTTTCAAATACTTATTTTTGCTGAATTTAATTAATTATAAATTCACTTCAAGTGAAAAGTACACAAATAGTTTGGAACTACATAAAAAACTGCAATTTTCAGCACTATTCTAAGAGAATATTATCAACAATAATTAAAAATTCTTTAAATAATTGATTTTGTCAAGTTTAATTAATTATTTACCTCGCTCTAATTGAAAATTGGATAAAAAGTGAATTTTTTTTGAAAAAACTGCAATTTTCTAGCATTATTTTGAGATAAAATGATTAAACAAAAATAATGAATTGTTCAAATAATTAGGCTTGTTAACAATAATTGAGTATTATTTCACTCTAATTAAAAATTGGACAAAATGTTGAAACTTTTGGAAACAACCTCGACTTTCTATTTTCTTTCTAAGAGAAAATTGCTAAAAACAATAATAAATTGTTTAAAAAATTGATGTAAATATCTAGTTCTCAGTATGAAGTATGGTTTCATGTATCAGAAATAATTTGTATTTGGAAAATCGCAAAAAAAATCATAATTAGCACCAAAAACTCGCGAAACACATTTTTTCACTTATGGGGTTTTTTTTGTGACCCTATAAAACAGACATATGGGGGTGATATTTGAAAATTAATATTTTATTTGTATCCTATGTCTAATTGTGAACAGAAATTTTGAGTTTCAACTTGATTTAGCTAATAATGAGGATTCTGAATAAAGTTTACAAAAAACTTTTCTTTCTTATGGGAAATACGTGTTAAACTTCATGGGGCTCGCTCCGCCTATGAATATCCTTTTTTTTAATGGATTTATTTTTGTGGGAATTCAAACAAATCTCCGGGTGTTATTCACAAAAATTCGATAAAAAAATTTTGGACCACCCTAAAGCTCACATATGGGGAGCCTTGCCCTGATAATTTTTTTACTTGTTAGAGCTTTTTACAACGTGAGTTTTTCTAGTGAAAACTAAACATATAGAAAAAGTCATTGTTTTCAAAGTTTCTGCTATTTGGAAGATCTGTATCGAATCTATATCTATATAAATATCTAAAAATCTTAACAAAATCGAAAGATCTCGTTTTGACAGATTTTTCCAGCCATAATGAAAAACCAAGGAGAGATTTTTTATGGCTCCTCATTACTAGTGTACAGAAACCTAATGAATGTAAATTTTTTTCTTTCAAAATTAGGTGCTGTTTCAAGCGTAGTTCAGGTACATATGGACGATCACTCTATTTATTATGGTAAAATCCAAGGACTCACGGGAATTCCCCGTTGGATGAGGAGACAGCGGCAACCTCCAGTTCATTCGGAATATTCAGTGATTATAAACTTCGGAAAACATTATGAATTAACTTCATCTGCATCGGTGGCGAAGCTGCTCCCAATTCCAGGTCACGAAGTAATAGACCGTCATGAACCAAGGGAAGCTAAAATATTTTTCGCCTTATATTACACAGCAACTGATTTCAAAAAATACGAATATGACGACCCAGACTTAGAAAAGCAATACCGAATTTATATAACAATAAAAGGAACTGATCAGATCTTCATGGCGGACTTGGACCAAGGAACCTATAGTGAATCACACTTTCATAGAGAAGTTTTGAATCACTGGCTTGGAATGAGAAATCAGAATGAAGATCAACTTGGAAGACTTACCTTTAAATAATGAATTTGGATTCATGATTGACTTTCAAGTAGAAAATTTAGATTAGTTTCATGTACCAGTTGTTAGAACTGTAAAATCAAATTCTTCTCTATTTTTAATGAAATTATGAAATTGTATTGTTGACAAAAAATAAACAAATTTCAATCGAAGCAATTTC
>CAKNXH010064487.1:0-14972 GCA_932178445.1 Andricus quercusramuli | reverse complement strand
TATTATAATTATCTTTCCGATAAGTCTTTTCTATGTTGCTTTAAGAATTTACAAGCATTAATTATTTAAACAATTTTGATTAAAAATTGAGAGCTTGGATGTTTCTCAATGCATAGGCTCAATTTTTTAAAGAATTAGGTAAGAATATCTTTCAGATTACTTTTTTCTGTGATGTTAAGAAATGTCTTTGTGATCACTATTTTATTTGAACGACGTGAATATATTTTTCAAACAAACAGAATTATTTGGCTGCATGAATAGGTGAAGTTAGTCGCATAAGGAAAATTTTTACTGCTAAAGGATTCCTGTTGAGAAAAATGAAAATCCTCTTAACTTAAAATTAAGAGGAAATACCATTCACGTCAAGAAAAATCTTTTTGTCACAAGAGGAGATTTCTCTGAGAGCACGCAAATTCACAAGAATGATTAATTATTAATATGCTACATTTTTTTACAGAATTAGGTAAGGATATCTTTCCTTGACCGATTCATCTCAGTATGACCTTAACGTGACATTGAATTGACCTCTGGGTGACTTCACAGGGGTGAGCGAACCACATATTCGGACTCAAACACTCCCAAAACCTATATAGCATTCTTCTCACATGTTTCTAACACTTTGGCCTCAGTATGACCTTGACCTGACTTTCAAATCACCTCTTGGTGACCTCACAGGGTTAAGCGGACCCGTGATTCGGACTCGGCGACACTCAAAACCTATATAGGATTTTTCTCAAATTTTTCCAACACTTTCGTCCCAGTATGACCATGACGTAACCTTGAAATCACCTCTGGGTGACTTCGCAGGGGTGAGCGAACCCCATCTTCAAACTTGGCAACCCCCAAAACCTATATAGGATTTTTCTCAAATTTTTCCAATACTTTCGTCTCAGTATGACCTTGAAGTGACATTGAAATCAACTTTGAGTGACCTCACAGGGTTAAGCGAACTCCAGATTCGAACTTGGCAACCTCCAAAACCTATATAGGATTTCTCTCACATTTTTCAAACTGTTTTGTCTCGGCATGACCTTGATTTGACCTTTAAATGACCTCACAAGGTTTAGCTAACCCCACATTCTGACTCGACGACCCCAAAAACGTATATACATATTCATCTGATTTATTTAGCCATTTTCTCTCACCTTGACATTGAAATGACCTTGAACCAGACGTGGTAGGGGTTAACCGACCTCGGATTTAAAATGAGCGACCCCAAACATCCTAGTATACCCCAATGAAGTCCGGTGATAATTCTTGTATCAAATGTTATTAACAATTTGAACAATTTTCTTAAAAAATTCAGAATTTGGCTATTTTTCACAGAATAGGTTCAATTTTTTTGCAAAATTAATTGAGGCTCTTCTATTTTGCGTTGTAAATTTGCAAGAATTAATAATGATATAAACCATTTTCATTGAAAAATATAGAATTTTACTATGTTTTAACAAGTTGGCTACATTTTTACAGAATTAACTAAGAATATCATTCCGATCATTCCAAGAATTATTAATTATTCAAACAAGTTTCATAAAGAAATCAAGAACTTGGCCATTTTTCAACGAATAGGGTCAATAAGTTCAGTGAATCAAGATTTCTACGATACTTTGCGAATATAAAATTAACTAAGAATATCTTTCAGATGACTTTTTTCTGTGATACATTGTAAATTCTCAGATATTATTAATTATTCGAACTATTTTTGTAAACAAATTGGGAGTTCAGCTGTTTTGGAACTAATAGGCTAAATTTGTTCACGGAAGCAAGAAAGTACGTATTTCCAGTAACACTTTCCAGAATTATTTTGCACATTTGCAATAATTATTAATTATTTTAACAATTTCCATAAACATATTCAGAGTTTGGCTGTTTTTCAACGAATGTATTCCATTCTTTATGGAATTAGGTATGGATATCTTTCCAGTGACTCTTTGCTATAATTCTCTGCGAATTTCAAAGAATGAATCATTATTTAAACAATTTTCATGAACAAATCAAGAGATTGGCTATTTTTCAAAGAATAGCTACATTTGTTTACAGAATCGATGAAAATGTTTTTAAAAAAATTCTACCCTATATGTATGATATTTAAAAAATTTAAAATAATTATTAGTTATTTAAACAATGTTCATGAACATGTCCAGATTTCAGCTATTTTTCAAGGAAGGGGCACAATTTTTTTACGTAGTCGAGTAAGTATGTCTTCCCGAAGAATCTTTTCCTAGGTTTCTTTACAAATTCTGCTTTTGGTTATTTTCAACGTATAGGCTAAATTTTTTTATAGAATTAACTAAGAATATCTTTCCGATTACTTTTTTCTATGCTGCTTTGTAAATTCACAAGAATTAATAATAATTAAAAAATTTTCATTTAAATAGTTAGAGTTTGGATGTTTTTTTTATGATGCTTTAAAAATTTCCAGGAATTATTACTTATTTAAACAATTTTCCTGAACAAATTATCTTAGCCTTTCATTAACGAATAGGATAAATTAGTTCAGGGTATCAAGAAAAATTGTAATCGTAATAACTATTTTTTACGATACTTTGCAAATGTACAATATTGTTTATTTCAACAATTTTTATAAAAATATTCAGAGTTTGGCTATTTTTTTAAGAATAGGCACAATTTGTTTACGGAGTCAACTAAGAATTTTTTTCCGATGAATATTTTCTATGTTGCTTTGTAAATGTACAATAATGATTAACAATTCAAACAATTTTCTTACGAAATTCAGAATTTGACTATTTTTAAACGGAAAGGCTCAATTTTTCTGAAAAATTCATGATGACTCTTTTCTACGTTGCTTTGTAAAATTAAAAGAATTATTAATAATCCAAAAATTTTCCTAACAAAATTTAGAGTTTGGATATTTCTTAACAAATAGGCTGCATTTTTTCACAGAATTAACTCAGAATATCATTCCGATGACTTTTTCGCAGGAGGCTTTGTAAATTTCCAAGAATTATTAATTATTTAAACAATTTTTATGAACAAATTATGAGCTTGGCCTTTTTCCAACGAATAGTTTTCTCATTCTGAACATTTTCTTAGATGCTAACTCAAACCTGTTTTGGCTGTTGAAATTAATTTTTATTTTATTAAACACATTAAATCATTCTGTGTATTAATCATTTTTTATCATTTCCATCAATAACAATGAAGCTGCATTGAAATCATATAAAATTCTTTGAGATTCTGTGAAATATTTTTAAATTCTTGAAGTCGCTCAAAATCTTGAAAAGTTCATAAATACTTCACATAGTCCTTTAAAATTCATGGAAATCCCTTAAAATCTTTAAAAATCGATTAAAATCCTTGACATTTCGTGAAATATTTTTAAATATTACAAAATATCTTTGAAGTCTGTATGAAATTTTTCAAATGTCTTTTCATCAGTTTCTCAAAAGGATGAAGACATTGAGAATAATCTGTTCATTTAATGGAACGAAGGTGAAATCACGTTTAGGCATCTGAAAATAGTTATTATTAGTTTTATTTGCTTTATTTTAGAACGGCTATTCTGTTGAATTAATAATTATTGATTATACATTTTTCGATTGGAAATTATTTCAATAACAATTTCAAAAGTTTTTAGTTTTTTATCTGGCACTTAGTTTGTTTAGAATTAATTTAAAAAGTTTCATATTCAAATATGTGGCAAAATTCAGAGTCAAATTTGTATTTATATATTTTGGAAATTCAATTATTTTTAATTTAGAAGCTTCAAAATTAAAAATTGAGCCAGTTGTCAATCATGAAATGAACAATGCTGTATTTCTGATGAGTTACTTACGAAATCTCTGTAATTCAGAAGACTGAGAATCAAAAATTTTACTTTCGCCTTCCAAAAGCATCAAAATTCAAGAATTTTGATTTATATACCTCTGAAATTAAAGTTTTATTTCGAAAAGGTTTCAAATGTTCTTCGAGTGTAAATTAAAAATATTGCAAATTAATTAGTTTGAAAATTTTTAATTGCAAACATGCAGCTGGGCGAAAACCTATTATCAAAATAAAAATATCTTAATTGAAATTTTTACAATAGAAAACGCTTCAATTTCAAAAATAAATATATTTTTTTAAATTTTGTTTGTTTTAAAAATGAAAGATCAATCCTTTAACTCTTAATCTTCCAAATTTAAAAAACTTCGAACCTAAATCATCAAAAGTCAAATTTTCGATTCCCAATCTTCTAAACCAAAAATATTTCAAATGTTCATGAATCATCAACTGTGCAGCATTTGTATTTTTTCATCATAAAACCTGATGAATTTTCAATTATTAATTTTCAAAATTGAAGATCTCTAATTTTGAAATTTTATAAATAAAAATGGTTCAACTCGGATTATTTCAAAGATCAAGGGTCAAGTTTCCAAACCAAAATCTTTCAAATTGAAGAGATTTGAATTTTAAAGAAATTTGGAAAATTAAAATAGTAGAAATTAAAAGGTTTTAAATCAACAAGGTAAATTTCAAAACGAGAAGATTTAATTCTACCAAAAAAGGCCAACTTTCAACAAAATACATAAACTTTAATAAAAGAAAGATAAATTGTAAACCAGAAAGATAGTTAAATTATCAGTTAAAAAAATTGGCGTTCGAATAGAGAGATGACTATTGAACTAAAATGATGCAATATTCAATATGTTCACTTAAAAAAATTAATATCTAAGAAAAAATAATTTGAACAAGAATGTTCGTTTAAACTGGAATCGTTAAATTTGTAGCGAACAAAAAATATGCAATTTCAGCCGAAGAAACAATGAATTTTCAAGCCAAAGTAATGAATTTTTGAACAAAATTATCAATCTTTAACCATCATAAATTAATTTTCGACAGAAAAGTTTAATTTTCAACCAAGTAATCAGATGCTCATTTAAATAAAGATGGCTGCTAAACGAAGAATGTAGTAATTGATGTTTAAAGCAAAAAAGATTTTTATTTTTGTTCTAAAAACGGTCAGATTCAACCAATGAAAAAGACTTATAAAAATCAGATGAATTTTTAACTAAGAAAGGTTTGTCATCCAAGAGAGGGAAAAATTACAAAAAAACTGTTGAATTTTCTGAATAAAAAAAGATTTGAATTTTTAGCTGATAAAATCAAGCACGTTATCAAAAAAAAAAATTCCTGACAAGAGAAAAGATCACTTAATGATTAGTATTTGCAATCACTAAAAAATTGATCACACGTTGGCTTCCGTAAAATAAGGTTATCATTTTTCACTTTTCCATGCGAGCATGGATGTTTGAGCATCCGAAAATAATAATTATCAGTTTCATTTGATGCATTTCAATACGGCTCATCTGTTAGATAAATAATTATAGATTATAAATTTTTTGATTCACAATTATTTCAATAATGATGTTAAAAGCCACGAAGATCCTGGTGGTAAAGTGACAAATCATAAAAATCTTCACAAATTTTAAAGCGGATGTCAGCAATTAATTATTGGCATTTTGACTATAGTACGAGCGATATCCGAAGAACAGCGTGTATGACGTTATTGCGCGTGCGCGGGACAGACTAGACGGTACGACAGACGAGCATGAAACGAGAGCGATCGGGACATGAAACGAACGCGACGCAGAAAAATGGACGTAAAATATCGAACGATACGTCCTTGGGAAGATAAGATCGGGCCCAGAAGGTCGAGAACGCTTGATTGATCGGAAAAATTTATACGTTTACACTCCAGAAGTGTGATACCTGTTATTCCCAATTTGGTTTGCGTGTCGGTTCGCATTTTGTGTGTGATAAAACTTGGCTGGAAAACGTGGTGTGCAAAAATTGGTGTCATGGCGGTTAGGATACGCCTTTGAAATTTGTATTTAAAATTCGCGTTAACTTTAGTGTGCGAATATGGCCGACGGATCGTCGTCCAACATTCCTTTGCAGCAATTCGAGGATTTCGAGGTCCAAAATCAAAATACTTTACTGGACAACTTCGAGGAGCTTTGTCAAATCGAGCGACATCATCAGAGCCAAGCCGACCTGGCGGAAACAACCGACGATCACTCAATCTCTCACGGAACCAAAACGGACGATGTCAGCCGAAGAAGAGGCCAGTACGAAGATGCACGAGAGCAGGACAATAACGTCCGAAATCCTTTACATGTACATGATAACATGTATTTATTTCCTCCGTCGCATCACACCCACGGCGAAACGAACGACCAACAAACGTCAAAACAGAGCAATTGTTGTTGTCTCTGATCGAAGATGGACGACGACGAGAGCAAACAATGCTACAACTTTGTGACCGACTTTTGGAGGTGAACACTCCACAGATCGCTCGCCAGGATGTATCAATCGTTCCAAACTACCGTATTATGCCAGATTTGAGAAAGAATATTGATGACTTCAAGGTTGAGATTGGAGCATCTCGTGCGAAGGAGTGGCTACAAACGTGAGAAAGCATGAAAACGCTTCATCACTGGCTAGGCAACTTTGCGTTAGAAACTGCTAGGATGCATTCGAATGGAGGTGCCCGTGACTGGCACAAATTAAAGATTTCTCAACTCCAGATTTGGGACGATTTCTGCTCAGCCGTTAGAAAATCTTGTATAGTCCCGGAAACCACAACAGCTAAGTAGAAGAGAATGACGGATAAAGTACAGGAGAAGAGCGAGACTCTATCTAATTATTTTTATAACAAAATTCAACTGTGTCAAGACTTAAATTTGTCGTTTTCAGACACGAAGGAACAGGTCTTGGCCACCTTCTGGTCAAGAGATATTTGCAGCTCGATGCCTGCTAAAATACACTACGAAATCGAAGATTTGTTACATCATATCTTCGCCTACGAATTCCTAATCGATCAACGGAAGGACAGAATTCGTAATTTTAAGGAAACGACAAAATCGGATACCACAAAGAAATCTGTCACGAATGCGCAATCAAAGGATTCGGAGCATGAAAACCAATCGAATCATCCGAATACTACCTCAACGAATGCGAAAAACCCCGACCGACGCGACGCCCGCATGTGAAAAATGAACAAGGTGAGCTCAAGTGTTACAACTGTGAGATGTTTGGACACATCTCCAAGAATTATCCAGATTCACGGAAAGTCCTAATTGCCACAAATGTGGTGTAGCAGGCCACACGCAAAGTCACTGCGTATCTTCTACGAGTGCTCGAAAATCGGATGTGAACAAAGTTGACACATTAAAGGTAGACAACACGATTTGCGAATATCTCAAGAAATTGTCAGTTCGCGGAAATAAAGTGTCAGCGCTTATCGATCCAGGTGCTGCTGAAAGCACAATAAAAGCTTTTGTCGTGATCAAGCACAATTTCAATCTGATTCGCAAAAGCATTCTGTTGAAGAGTTGTGGGCCTCAACACTTTACGAATGAGTCGCCCGGATATGTGCTCGCCAAAGTGTCCGTCGACGGAGTGCAAGTCCCAGAAATTCGATTGTGGGTTATTACAGATGATTTTCAAGCTGTCGACGTGTTGGTCAGCAAAACGTATACTGACTCAGTGTTTGTGGATTACCACAAGGTCAAGAAGCTCGCTAAAGTTCGTTAAAAGTGAGTACGCCTATATGGGCGAACTACCAGTAAGTGAAAATCCAATCGAAAATTCAGTGACAGTCGACAAAGTTGAATTGTCTCCAGGGCCGATCAATTTTATCAGTGTGGTAGCCTCAAAAGAGGAATTTGTTGTTCCGGTCATGAATCTGGTTACAGTGCCAACAATCGTTCAGAAGGTAATGACAATAGAACGAGCAAATATTGTTCCTCATTCATCTCCAGCTTCAGCAAATGTCAACAAGGATCCAATTCACGAAGAAGACCTTCAGTTCGACAAAGATGCTCCAAAAGAGTTTGTATGCGACGTAACAGGTATTTTAAATAAGTTTCGTAATACTGTAGCGAAAAATACAAGCGAGTTAGGTTGTACTTATCACATAACAATGGATATCAAAGAGGTTCCAGGAAGTAAACCTATACCGAGAAAGCTGATTCCGTGTAGCGATAAAGAGCGCAAAACAATAAAAGATACGATCCACGAATATAAAGAGCTAGGATATGTTACTGAAACCGATTCACCTTACGCTAGCGCTGTATTTTTAATGAAGAAAAAGAGCGATGAGCCGCGATTAGTTGTTGATGTTAGACCGCTAAATAAACAAACTGAGCGTATACATTTTCCCCTTCCAAGTTTCGTGGATCATCTATCCGAAATCGGCGACAGTAAATTATTCATAAAGTTAGATTTGGCACAGGGATATATGCAAGTCCCACTGACACGGGAAGCAAGAGCTAAAACTGCTTTCATTACGCCCGATGAAATACGGGAATTTACGCGAATGATTTTTGGATTGACGAACGCACCTTTCCATTTTTTAAAACTCATGTTTAAAGTGTTGGATCCATTACGCGATCATAATATCCTTTTCTATCTCGATGACATATTAATACCAGGTGAAGATTGGTCCGACTTGCGCCAACGGTTCATTTTGGTTCTGAAAGCTTTAGAGAAAGCGTGTTTGACCATCAATTTTAAAAAGCGTTAGTTTTTGAAATATAAAGTATCGTATTTGGTACACGAGATTTCCGCGCAGTTGGATGTTCGGTCCAAAGCTCGAAATGATAAATGTTCCTTAGATATGTACCTAAGTTCAGGGGTGCAAATATGAGAATAATAATTTTCATTTTGAAAGTAATGAATCTGCCCCTCTTAAAGTGAATAAAAATAATAATCAAAATATTACACCGTAGTGGCCACCATGCGAGGTGTGAGGTTTTCGAGGAGCAATAATTTTTACTTTGCATCACCCCTACCACCAAGTATTGCCAAACTCCACAGCCGGGCACAAATTTTTCCCGTGGCCCCGATATCTTATAAGGAAAAAACAGATTGCGAAGTCCACAAAATCTTTTTCATAAGCTATTTTCCTTGATCTAGTTTTAAAGATATTTCATTGCCTCTGGCATGCGTAGTATCACTGCCGCATTCTTATTTCTAATCCTTCTGAAGGCTTTGCGTCTTATCATAAGGTTGCAAAACCGGATACTGTTTAGTGTATATAGCGCGGTGGGAATCTTGCCTCTTTATCAGTCATCGACCACGAAAACTACCTCGAATCACTGGAAAAATGAAGGTCGATAACAGGATTCTCCTCTTTACAATAGAACTTTTCATCCATTTTTTGGGTAAGTGTGCCTAATATCATACAATTTTGAATATTAGCATATGAATGTCATACTGAATTCATGAAATTTTTGTAAATTTATTGCCAATGCATCATTAACCAAAAAGTTTGAAAAATTTAAAATCTTATGCAAATTTTGAACTTTTATAAAAATATTAGAATTTTGGAATTGAAAAAAAATTTCGGAAATTTGAAATTTTATGAATTTTCCATTTTTATAAAGATTTATAATTTTGTAATTTTGTAAAGATTTGGAAATGTTATCTAAATTTGGAAAATGTATAGAAATTTGGTAATTTTATAAAAATTTGGAAAATGTTATGAATTTTTTAAAATTCATAAAAATTTTAAATTTTATACAATTTTGTAAATCCAGCAGAAAATTATAAATTTACAAATTACCAAACATTTTCAAATTAAAAAGAAACGAGGAATTTCGGAAACTTTATTTTAATTTTAATATGAAGTTAGGTAATTCTTGGAAATGTATGGTCAATTTCATGTTAAACAAAAATTTTGAAAATTTAAAAAATCTTATATTTGTAAGTTTTTGGTAATTTGATAATTACCAAACATTTTCAGATTGAAAAAAGCGAGGAATTTTGTAGACTTTATTTTTATGTCCATATGAATTCAGGAAATCTTGGGAAATATATGGTCAATTACTGTTAACCAAAGTTTTAAAAGATTGTTATAATCTTACAATTTTGTTTTTAAATTTAATAGAAATTCCGAAGATTTTAATAATTGTAAAACCTTTTAACATTTTAAAAATATTTCTAAAATTTGAAATTAAATTTTTTCGTTATGTTTGAAATTTCGTAATATTTTTTAAAACTTATAAAATTTCTTATATTTAAAAATTCTTGGTAATTCAGGAAATACAAAACGTTTTCAAATTTAAAAGAAAACAAATTATCAAACATTTTCTTCATTTGAAATGAAAATAGGAAAATTGTCGACATTTATGGTAAATTTTGAAAATTTTGAAAAATTTTAGAAATTGTAGCAAAAATATGAATTTTTATGAAGATTTTATAAATTCATTATAATTTAAAAATTTAATGAGAATTTCAAAATGTTGATAAAATTTCAAAGATTTTAAGGCTTTCGAAATCTTTAAAAATTCTCAAAATCTTTCTAAACTTTTAAAATTTCAAAAATGTTTACCATTTTTGAAATTTTATTACAATTAAATTTTTTTCACTTTTTTAATTGTTCAAATTTGCGTATATTCTAGTTTGGATATTTTATAATTCGGCAGTTATCTGTCGGCAATTTCATTTTTCGGGTATTTTCAGTCGTCCTCGTTCTAAGGATTTTAAAACATTTGAAAATTTTCAAAATCTTTTTAAACTTTTAAAACTTCTATTTTTTGTATTATTTCAAACTTCTCAATATTTCAAACTTTTCAAATTTAGGAAAACAACGAGGTTTTATGACTTAATTAATTGACCACAAATTTCAAGAAAAATTTAGATCTTTTTCGATTTTATTCCATGATTTTTGATATATTTCGGTTTCGATTCCTTTAGAATAGAACCGAAGGGCACATGACAAAGCCACCGAACGCGTCCTCGGGTTGCGGATAGAGTGTCCCTGAACCAAGGGTTTCTGCTGAATGTGGTTACAATAATTAATAAGCAGTCGCAGACAATTGTCCAGGGATGGTCGCGAAGGAATAACCCTTGAGTGAAGGCGTAAGGACCGTGCCGAAAGCTGAATGGCACTTGGGTGAGGTGTCTTTAACAGTGACCCTGGGATATCGGGCGACCTCTCAGAGTATCAGCCTTATCCTTGAACGCGGGGCTCTACAAGGATGGACGAACCCTTTCCCTAGCTTGCTCGCGGGAACAACAATGAAACCAAAAAACCACCAAAATGTTGTAGATGCGGTTCAAAACGATCGAACGCGCAGGGCACCCGACAATGGATCGGCAAACAATGCCGATCATCGTAGAGTTCGGGGTGCTGAAAATAATTTAGATGGAAACACAACGACGAACCGGCGAAACGCCCACATTGAGTGGACGGATCATCTTAAGAATGACGTGCTAGACTGCTACGAAGCCAGCATTATCCCTGTTCACGGAGGGTTTATGGCGCGTATGCACACTCTGTGGTGCCAGAAACACCCAGAGCTTCAGCACCTTTCGCATCAGTCTTTGCCAAATGAAGCCGAATACCTCCAGAAAAATAGATATGTACGCCGAGCGCTTCCCCAACCGTTGCTTGCTCAAGCTGCAGACGAAGATGAAGCGACATTAAGACCAACCGCAGGAAGCAGGCACCTTCTGAAGGATGATCGCAGTTTCAGTACAAGGAGGAACATCAACATGCAAGTTCCTCTGAAGCCCGAACATCTGGGTGGAATGGATGCCTGCCTTCGTGGAGATATCTCGCAAGAGTCCGACCTCTGGATCATTAATTGCTTACTTTATGGTGCTGCGAGAGCTTTGGCTGATTCAAATCGAAGGAGAAAACCGACGATGGATCAAAGGACCAGGAGATGCTTGCATCAACTGAACAAGAAAATTAGATGGGCAAGACAGAATGCATCGCGTGTTCAATGTGTGATTGACTACATAACATCTGGTAGACCGTTCACGGAAAGGGTTCAAAAGTTCGCCCAAGAACAAAGGATCTTGAATCACACACTAAACAAGTCTAAGCTGCTGACAAGCAAGCAGCATATTGTTGACAAAATACGGCTGTTATCTGACGCAAGGAGGAGAATATAGAAGAGGGAGAGATGGATCAGGGAGAATCAACAGTTTCTCGCTGACCCATCACACCTCTTCAGCGATCTCCCTGTTTTTGTAGAAAATCCACCGAAGCCCAAGGAGGTAGATACTTTTTGGATAGAGGTGTACAAGATCACGAAAACACTAGAGTTGAAAGAAGATACTGACGCATGAAGAACTTTTCGCTACCGGACCAGATTGTATTAAGAACATTTGGTAGAAGAAGTTTAATTTTATACACCAACATTTGGCCCGCAAATTCACCCCATATTTAAAGTCGGAGACGCCCATTCCGCAGTGGCTGGTGTTAGGACGCACTATACTCCTGCCGAAAAAAGGCAAATTGTCCAAACCAGGGAATTACAGGCCAATAACTTGTTTGAACACACTATATAAGATCGTTACAGCTGTCTGAAACAACAAAATGGTTCGCAAAATAATGCATATGCATAAAAGCTTGCACATCAATTTGTCAGTTCCGCAATTACACATTTCACGCCGTCAAGGCGGACGCGGACTTCTGAATCTCCAGTGTGACAAACAATTTTGATTTCAAATACTTTCTCTAGATTTTATCAAATTTTGAAATTTCATGAAACTTTTAACATTTCGAAAGTTATTATAATCTCTTAAATTTAGAAGTATCAGAAATTCTCAAAATTTTAGATTCTGTAATTTAATAA
Organism: Andricus quercusramuli; assembly: GCA_932178445.1. Taxonomy (NCBI): domain Eukaryota; kingdom Metazoa; phylum Arthropoda; class Insecta; order Hymenoptera; family Cynipidae; genus Andricus; species Andricus quercusramuli. Next base: position 2,376 of record CAKNXH010064487.1, on the reverse strand, counting down.
AACGTTGCACATAATTTTTTTTTTAATTCCACAAATTTTGAGAATTTTTAGTTATTTGACTAATATCGAGCCATTTTTATATATCCCCGTTCTTTTCGAAAAATTTTTGTAAATGCTATCAGAATCTGGAAATAAATCTCAAATATCATAACTTCGTCCGAGAGATATTTTGCGACTTCAATCATAGAACGTGCCTAATTCAAAATTAATTCAGTCTGTGTAATATTCTTCAAATCACAATAATCTTTATTTTTTACAGAATCAAATGCTTCGCCGGAGCCTTGGGATAATGAAGCTAATTCTGGCCTGTCAAATTATTATCAGATGACTCCTCGTCCAAATCCAAATTTTCAACCCTCTAGCTCAAGTCGAGCCCCAATTGTGGCTATACCATATTTGGACAAGATGATTCATGTGCTCCTAAGAAAGAAACGAGATGGAACGTTCGAGCAGAAAGCATGTATATTCAAGGATGGCGAACCTAGTAATCTACCAATCAAAATTTCTAAATTACAATTCGACTATTATGTATTTGCTATTTATGGATTGCACCTAAATCTTATAGTCAAATGCGTGCTATATGTACAACAACCTAATTTTGGTAAAGCGGCAAATGTTATGGGAGTTAAACCTCCACCTCTTCCACTTCCGCCGGATCAAGCTTCTGACATCACAGGTAAATGAATACGGCATAAGTTTTTGGCTTACCTAGAACCCAAAGAGGAGCATTCTTGGAGCCCAGCTTGCACCTACTATCTAAGAATGAACAGGTGAAATTTCACTGATTTCCAGAAAAATCTCACTGGTTGAGATAGCCGGAAGTGTGTCACCGACAATCATTCAAACTTCACTTGTTCACTCAGTTTAATTTCTATTACTGTTTAATCAGTGAGATTCACTGGTAACTCATTACCATTAGTCACCTGGTGGTATGCTTTGCCGTCCATCATTCAGTAACACTGTGTCAGTTGAGTCACTCACTGATTCACCCAGTCAAAATCGGGAAATAACTAGTTCAACAGTGGTAATTCAAAACACTAATGCAACCAATGCCAATTTCACTGGTTCTGTTAAGGAGAGTGCTAAAAAAATGTAATAGTTTATAATGAAAAATTTGTTAAAAACTTTAGAAGATTAATTTTTAAACTTTTTGAAATCACAAATCTTTATTTTATTTTTTCAGAAAATCCTAGAGATCTCGATCCTGACAAAAAGAACTGGTTTATCTTTTGTAAAGGGATAGACTTCATTATCACGGAAAGGTATGATGAGGTGATAGAAAAGGTGGAACTCAGAACTAGACCGAATAACCATCCGAGTAAAAGCGCAATCAAATCAAGAGCTGTTCACACCATTGAGGTTTTTATTGGTGGGGCATACTTTTTGGCGTTCATGAATGAACACGGCGCTTATGGAGCTATGCTCGCCCCATACTGGTGGACCGAAGACGTTCGAAACCAGGTATTGGGTTTGCCAAAAGGAACAAGAATGCCAATTGATTTAACTAATATCCGAGAAGTATCAGGTCATCACACGCACCTTAGCCAAACAAGGCAAACAAATCCATATCATAACCAATGGCAGTAGCTGTGCAGCGAATTTCGACTATGGCGATTTGCGGATATTGAGTCCATTCAAGCGCTTGTTGACTAATGTCTAGCGGTAGGTTTGACGTCGAAGACGACTGTGCATATCTGCTGATATCGGGTGTCTACAGTCAAATTCGACAGTCAGAAAACCAGCTGTACTTGGGAAGATGGTTTTCTGCAGTTTTCCTCTCCCCTGACCAAATGTCCAGACAAATGCGAGTACTTCTAATGAAGTCGGTTGCAGCCCCGCAATATACCTATAACAATAATGACATAATAATCTCAAATATGTAATATTTTGATAGCATAAATTCTTGAATAAAATTATGATAAGAAAAAACATTTTTGATGTCTTAGTTTTTTTTCTGTTTATTGGGCAGTTACCGTAAATGAAGAAATGACAAAAATTCTGCACCCTCAGAATATGAACGAAGGAGGGGCATTGAATTATCCTGAAGTATCTTGAAATATCATCAGGTACCTTCATATATCATAGTGTACCTTGGAATATCATGGAGCATCTTGATGTCAGTTGAAATCTTTCAAATTATTATGAATACTGACTTTGTTCAAATTAATGAAAAAAATAGCGCTAAGGGTTCACCATTGTGAAAAATAATTAACGATAATATATAACCAGTTGGTTGTCCTGGATCATTCTGGTTTTGTTAATAGCAATGAGGGTGACAATAAAATTGTTTAAACAAAAACTGACCAATATTTCGAAAGAATAACTGAGATAATGAATTTAAATTTAAAATTTAGAATTTAAAATTTAAAGATTTTT
>CAKNXH010064485.1:7815-40246 GCA_932178445.1 Andricus quercusramuli | reverse complement strand
TTCGGGTAAGTTTGGGACAGCCGCTGAACACACCGTGTCCCTTACGTTTGTTTTGTTTTTCTATTTTGAGGTCGTGCTCGAGGTCCCCGATAAAGGCATCGTCCGCAAGTGCCTTTGTGTTCCTTTTGCCTTGTATTTTTTACTTTTCACGACTAGTAAAAAATCGCAAGTCCATTTTCTAATACAAATTGTTTAAATAATCAAATATGAAAGAGCACATTATTCTTTTCCAAATAGTGTATCTAGATTATTCGAAATTTTATTCGATCTTGGGTTCTTTGGGCTAACAGTTTTTCTCGATTTTCCCAGTTCGAGTGAGATTGGACTTGTGTATCTTTTCAGTTTGTACGGCAGTAGAGTGATCCTACTGTCCGAGGTCGAAGATTAAATTCTTTCTATTTTCACTATTTTTGCATGTAAAGTTAATTTTTTTTAATGCAGAAGCGGTAGTGGGACTCATAAAATTACTACTACTGAACAGATAAAACATTTAAGTTTTAGTTTAGAAGAAATCAACTGATTCCTCGACAAATGGTTCCCCCTCGGTAGTTAGTTCCGTTACCCTCGCATAAATTTAACAGAAAGTCATCATAGTGAACAATCACCATAAGTTTTTGTATTGCAAAATTTGAGGACTGTGAATGCGGAAAAATGTTTCTTTTTATAAAGTTGGTGTAATTTCTTTTCAGTTGTAATTTGGGTGGTCGAATGAAGTGTTAGGTTTTATTGATGAAAGAGATCGTCGAGGCCAACTGGTTCAACTTCAAGTACCACTCCTATCACTCGTGTGCGAAGAGTCGTACCAACCAGATGAAAACGAGTAATACTACCAGCCGAGGCTGGTAGTATTACTCGTTTTAAAATCTAGTATCAACAAAATAAATAAACCTTTATTCAAGATCAAAATGAAATCTGCCTTCTTATGAATAATTTCATGCACCGAAATCAGACCATGAAAAAAATCACAAATCAAAATTGGATTTCCAACCTACCTCCTTACGGGTAATTAGAATCACTTTTGATTGTCTCTAATTCCATGGTTGATATCCTAGAAGTAAATTTGTTTTTAAACCTAAAATTAGAATTTAGAACGCTGAGGGAAAATCAAAAATTGGTCAGAGTAAATTGGGGGAAAAGTCTGGAAATTTCGGAATTAGGATTTTCTGACAATTCCGAGCCTGGCAATTTTCTATTTAAACTTTATGATTTATGTCGAAAAAGAAAAAACAAGACCTGTAAAATCGAAGTTTAATCTCCTTTTTGAAATTTCGGGCACTGAGTTATAAAAAGTTTCTCGCCGTAAAGTTAGTAGGAGTGTTAATTAATTTGTGCAGGTTTCACGATGACGATAAATCTTCCATCAAATGTATCGTCGGGACAACGAGCCATATAAAAGTTCAACTGGCCGTAATCAATTGCAGTAAACCGACAATAATAATTGATTACCTGGAAAGCTTTTAAATAGTTGCAGGAAAGGGCAAATTTTTTTACGAATCAATTCCCTGACAAAAGAAAAATGTTGCTACGATACAGAGCAGAACGATTTGATATAGAAATTGAGTCAGCTTTTCTACGTTTGCCTACCATTCAGATTTCCTTCCATCCCATTTGATTCTAGTCTTTGCTTTGAGATTACACTTTATATTTGCAAAGTACCATACTTCTTTCTAATTTAAAATCGGATTTTTTCCTATCAATTAATTAAAACACATAAAGTTTCCTTTTCTCTATTCTTGCTTATATTTGCAAATATTATGTCTACAAATTGGTTCGGTGCCTTCACTTTGATGTCTTGTTGCTCTTGGTCAAGCTTGAATTTTTTCCCGCCCTGGGTTGGTTTTCAGGGGCGAACATTAAGCTTTAAGGCGCAGTATGATGGGTGGTGGCCTTGCGGACTTAACCTCAAAAACTCTGCATTTTTTCTGCATTCCAGTTCAAAAAGAAATGCAAGCCTTTGGAGAAGGTGCAGTAACACATAAAATGTGGAAAAAGTTGTTCCAGAGATTTCACAATGGTGATTTTGGAATAGAAATGCAAAAACAATGTAGTTTCTCAAAAGCTTCTTTTCGGGCGCCATTGTATTCACTAATGATTTTTGAGGTTAAGTCCGCAGGGCCGCCATCTATTGGATTGTGTTTTGAAGTTTAAGGCTCGCCGTTTAGAACTGCTTAGGAGCGGGAAAAAAGTTCGGGTTTGACGAAGAGTTGCAGGCCGTCCGAGTGAGGGAGCCGAGTCAGTTTGTGGACCTCATATAAGCTCCTTTCATACGACTTCTGGAAACCCGTTAACATTTCTTTGCCCGCATCTAAAATGGAAGTCACTGAGATAAGAGATTTTTAAAATAAAAGTTAAGCATCGTGGATCTTGAGTTTACGGAAATAGACGATTACATTCATGATTATTTGTATAATAGAGTTTTGTTTGAAACTGGTTAAAATTGGACTTACCCTCTTTTTCTAGAGACATCGACCTAGTCCGATTGCCCTGTCCAAGTCACATTCACATATATGTGAACATCCGGTGATATTTATACGAGCGTAATATGTACGGACAGGCTGGATGGCATATTAGCTTTTAGCAGAATATTTTTCAATTGCGGAAATTGGAAAAAGACCGTTGTACCGCTGGCGTATGTTACACGCTGGTATTATCGCCCCCGGCGTGGCGTATGCATTCATCGCACCGATACACGTACAGTTTACGCATACTCGGTACTCGGACTGATAACTCAATAGGGTGTTTTTCCTTTTCTTCGTTATTTACATTTCTTTTTTAATAACGTGTCCAGTATGAATATTTATGATGAAGCTTCACCGTTATACAGGGATCACAGTCCTTCCTCTGTTGTACTACGTTTCCAATTTTCTTGCAATTCCCCTTTTTTCCCCTCTTCTCCAAAGACTTCCCCCATTTCTCTTCAAATATACGATATTTTAAAATAAAATATTTGAATCACGCGAGAAATTCTCTGAAATTAGTAAATGTCCATGGAGTTTTGATTTTCTTCAATATTCCACTTCTCTGACCAAATGTTCAGGCGAATGCGAGCGCTTCTAATCAAAATCTAGACGGTGCGGTGTTTCAGAAATTGAAACCCCTACAGGATAGAGTACGTCACGCATTGCTTGGAGGCGCGTAATTTTTTTATGTTTCACGCAATTTTTAAATAAAAGTATAAAATGATTATTAACGTGAAATTTTTGTATTTCATAGTATCTGTTAGCGTACATAATAGAAAAAAAGAAAGAACAATATTTTTGATAATGGATGAAACTTGTTATCTTAACTTCAGAATTAATATATATATTCAACTGTCGAAAATAGAATTTTCTTCATTTTATAACAGTCAAATTTACAAAAGTTAATTTTTAAACTATTGAAAATTGAAGGAAATTGAATTTTTAACAGTTGAAAGTTCATTTTTCTTTCATTTTTAATTTTCTTCAATATTGAACGGCTGAAAATTCAATATTTTTTCGGCGGAAAACACTAACATAATTTAAACTTGTTAAAATATTCTAAACATTGTTGAAATTATAACGTCGCAGGGGAAGGTCCAACTAATATCCAGTGAACCGGTCTATTTTAGCGTTATCACTTTAAAATAATTATAATAATTGAAAAATAAAATTCTCCGTAAACGTGGTACGTAGTGCCTTTTCGAAATTTCAACTAAAAAATTAAGAAGAAGCTTCGAGGACAAACGGCGGAATCCCAGTCAAATCACAAAAGCTAAGTCATAACTTTTATTGCTAAGGATTTAAGTCTCTTCATAAGAGATTCCACGATATTTCAGAATCACCAGCCTGTTGAGACTCTTGGTTTTCTTTCTCACCGCCCCCCCCCCCCCCCCCCGCACCCAACCCAGTAACAGAAGTTTTGGTGGGACTGACGTTACAGCTTAACTATCCACCATACGACAAATCGCTGCTTATTTCGGACATGATTTCGACTCGCAAAAAAAATCCAGCGCATACAGGTGATAGTTGGGAGTACAGTATAAACATGAATAATACAAACAATAAAATAGCCTCGGAATGGACTGAAACTTTGATTGAAGAAAAGCATGCATACGGTAAACGTGAAGGTCGAGTTTCGTGCGATGAATGGAGACTGGGTGTTTGGAATGCTAGAGGAGTGAGTGATCTTAAAGTAAGAGAACTACGGGAAACTGTGCACGTAAGGAAACTAGATATTTTGTGTATACATGAGACGAAGACAAAGGGTTGCGAAATTAGAAACATAGAATATGGGGTGTTGAAAGGCGGTAGTGAAATATGGTCAGGATTAGATAGTGAATCACATCGTAGTCAAGGGGTCGGTTTAATTATTATGAATGAAAAAACAGGAAAACATCTCAAAGATCATCATTTTGTATCACCCAGATTGTTATGGGCTAGAATAAAGGTAGGAATCAGAAGATTATTTATCATAGCGTGCTACGCGCCAGTTGACAGCGATTCGAGCGAAGGTGAGGACGCCTTCTGGGACACTTTAAATGATACAATAAGTACTTGCGACCAAGGTGAAAGAATAATTTTGTTAGGAGATATGAACGGATGGGTCGGCGTCCAACGTCAGGATACAGATACAGGAGGGGTGCTAGGTAATTTCGGGGACCTAACAAGAAAAAATTGTAACGGGGAAAAATTAGTCAGCTTATGCTTAGAAAAGTGCCTACATTTATAAAAATACCTGGTTTCCACATAAAATGATCCACACTTACACCTGGTGTAAAGGAAATAACCGCAGTATAATTGACTTGGTTATTGCAGATGAAAGTCTAAGAGAATTAGTTACAGATACAAGAGTCATGAGGGGGGCCGAATGCAATACTGATCATTACCTTCCAGTCTCCAAAATGATCTTAGGGCGGGGATGGAGAAGAAAGAGAACCAAACAAACGAAACAAGCGCGAGTCAAGGTCGAAAATTTACAGAAACCGGAAGTGCGTAAAGATTTTCAGAATAATATAAACGTACGAATAGATAAGGCAATTTGGGAGTCGCTTGAAAGCAGTAAAGGTATAGAGGGTGCGTGGGCTTTATTGCGGGATACCATTGTTAAAACTGCGATTGAAGTGTGTGGTACGGCGATGGTGGGAAGAAAGTCTGGTGATGCGTGATGGAATGATGAAATTGAGGCAGCCTAAAAAGAAAAGAAAGAAGCATACAATGAAACGCTGAAGATGACAGGTCTTAGCGACGAGGAGAGAAATAGACTCAAAAATGATTGCAGACACAAAAAGAGGAAAGTTAAATGACTAGTCAAAGAGAGCAAAGAGAAAACCAGAACAGGAGAAGAGAACAAAATACAAAACTTCTTTGAAGGAATTATGAAACTATTATATAAACAGTTAAAGGAAAGTAAAAGTACAGAGTTTGTAAGCATGAGTAACAGCAAAGGAGAAATGCTATATGAAATCGACGGGATAGTACACGCTGAAATAGAATCTTTTGAAGAACTATTAGCAGGTGAAGATATAGGACAACAAAACTGTGACATAGAACATAATGCATTAGAAAACCCAATTGAAAAAGTCTGTGTCACTGAGGTCATGTACAGATCAGATATTTAGCCTAAGATGGATCACAGAAAAAATCTTGAGGGTAGGATAGAAAGTTTTCTGTGCATTTATTGACCTAGAAAAAGCATTTGAAAAGGTAAATAGAAGTAAACTTTGGGAAGTCCTTAAAGAGTACAGAGTAAATGGAGAGCTCCTACAAGTTATGAAAACAATATATACAGGTAATAAAGTGAGTGTAGGGGTAAATAGTAAACTAAGTGTCTGGTTCGATATTATGCAAGGCGTGAAGCGAAGATGCGTTATGTCCTTGTGGATATTTATCATATTCATGGATAAGTGTGTAAGAACTTACGTCTTCGACGAAGAAGGTGTAGATCTCGAAACCCTCAAGATAAGTGGGTTAGCTTTCGCAGATGACAAGATTCTTATGGAAGAATTAATCGAGGACTTGCAAAGATATTAGAACAAGTTGACAAGTACGTATATCTGGGCAGCCTATTCAATAGCGACGGAAAAATAGATGGGGAGTTAGATAGGCGCATAAATAAGGCTAAGAAGGTTATCGGTAGGGCAGGTCCATCCTCACAAATAAAAACATATCAAAAATAGCTGAAATGGCCATACATAACTCTATTTTCGTACCGACTGTACTATACTATTCTTGAAAGAGTGAAAGATGAACGACTGACCGAGCAAGTGTATAAAGGTAAAGTAAATGGCAGAATGCCCAGAGGTAGACCGCCGAAAGAATGGTTAGAATCTGTGAATGAGACACTAATCCGAAGAGACATAAGACGCCATAGAAACACAAGAGCTTGCATGAAAAAATGCATGGACGTGAAGGAAACTAGAGTAGTATGCCAGAACAGAAAAGCGTGGCTACAAATAGTTTGTAAAAAGAGTGACAATAGAGTGAATGATGCCAGAAACAAAGACATTGGATACTAATGGGCCCAAGTGGGGAACCATGCGTAACAACTTTGTGAGGCTTCTCACTCGGGGTGATCGCTAGAGAGATTGATCAGCAGCCTGGGTCGGAGCAGTGTTGCGGATTGAAAGTGTCATTTAAATAAATAATGCGAGAATTCCAGATCAATCTAAAATACCTATACCTCAGACCTATATACCCATATACCGACCTACTTTCTACCTATATACCTATTGACTATTTTCCAACCGAGCAAGTCACGCCTACCCCGAAAGGGAAATGGCTTAATTGTGTGATAATATTAATAATAATAATAATACGGTGAAGCCAATATGTTTGAGCCAAAATATCAGCCTCGAATTAATTACTGTTGGAAGATATCACGTTGGAATTTTCACAAATATGAAATATCCAACATTATGTCTTCTGGTTATACGATGACAATATTTATAGAGACGGTAGAGTTTGAGAGTAATTTAATTATCGGTGTAAGACTAAAGTATATTATAAGTATATTATTTATAAACATTGTCAGAATTACAGAGTTCTATGATTTCTAGATATGTATGTTCTTAGAAAGGTTGGTTGAATATTATAATTTTAAAGTTACGATATTTAAGAAGTATGTCTACATTTAAAGATTCAGGTGAGTATACATGTTTTAGCGTTATAATATTTTAATAACTGCGTATGCGAAATTGGTTAATATTCAATATTCTCATGATTTTCTGATAAATTTAATTACGTATACATTGAACATTCAACATTGAAGGATGGTTGTAGACGTGTATTTAATTGAGTTTATTCACTTATAATTTATTAAATTCTATACCAGGTTTTATACGGTCTTTAAGGGTGAAATCTCTCCCTCTCCGACTCTAAGCGTGGGGGTGAAACCACCATTTCGAGCAGGGCGTGTACTAGAAAAGATTTTATGATTCTAGATATCCTATATGTATCTATGCTTATATAATTGCGGCTCGAAAAAGTGTTGAGACTTATCACAGACATATTTGATGTTACGAGCAATTTTTTCGGAATTATATACAAAAGAAAAGGAGATAAAAGCAACTGCAGTAATTACAGAGGTATCAGCCTACTAAGTACCGTAAGTAAAATATACTCAAAAATACTTATCCGTAGGGTAATGCAAATTACAGAAGAGAAAATATGGGAACTCCAAAGTGGATTTATGCCAGGAAGATCATGTACGGATCAGATATTTAGCCTAAGACAGGTCGCAGAAAAAAGTTTGAGAGTAGGAAAGAAAGTCTTCTGTGCATTTCTCGATCTAGAAAAAGCATTCGACACGATAAATAGAAGTAAACTTTGGGAAGTCCTTAAAGAGTATGGAGTGAATGGAGGGCTCCTACAAGCAATAAAAACAATATATACAGGTAGTAAAGCGAGTGTAAGGGTAAATGGGAAAAAGAGTGAATGGTTCGATATTATGCAAGGCGTGAAACAAGGATGCGTTATGTCCTCGTGGCTTTTTATCATATTCATGGATAAGTGTCTTAGAACTGCCCTCTTCGACGAAAAAGGTGTAGATCTCGAAACCGTCAAGGTACGTGGGTTGGCTTTCGCGGATGACAAGATTGTTATGGCAGAATCAGTCGAAGACTTGCAAAGAATGTTGAATAAACTTAATACAAGCATGAAGAACATGGACCTCAAAATTAACGTGAATAAAACGAAAGTCATGGTGTTTGAGGGAAAAAGTGAGAAAACAATATGCAACATAGTTCTCAATGATGAGAAATTAGAACAAGTTGACAAGTACGTATATCTAGGTAGTCTATTCACTAACGACGGAAAAATAGATGGGGAATTAGATAGGCGCATAAATAAGGGTAAGCAGGTTATCGGTAGAGCAAGGTCCATCCTCACAAATAAAAACATATCAAAAAAAGCTAAAATGGCCATACATAACTCTATTTTCGTACCGACTGTACTATACGGTAGCGAGAAATGGACCTGTCAAGAAAAAGACAGGAGTAAAATCAACGCGATCGGCATGAAACCTCTGCGCATAATATGCGGAAAAACATTGATGGACAAAGTACGAAACGAGACAATCCTCAAAGAATGTGGTACAGGGGAGACACTAGTTGACATATGGGAAAGAAATCAGCTAAGGTGGTTCGGACATCTTGAAAGAATGAAAGATGAACGACTGACCAAGCAAGTGTATAAAGGTAAAGTAAATGGCAAAATGCCCAGAGGTAGACCGCCGAAAGAATGGTTAGAATCTGTGAATGAGACACTAATACGAATGATGCCTGAAACAAAGACCTTGGATACTAATGGGCCCAGGTGGGGAACCATACATAATAATTTTGAGAGGCTCCTCACTTGGGGTGATCGCTAGAGAGATTGATCAGCAACCTGGGTCGGAGCAGTGTTGCGGAGTTAACGTGTAATTTATATAAATAACACGAGAACTCCAGATCAATCTAAAACATCTATACATAACACCTACATACCCATCCACCCTATACCCATATACCGATCAACCTCATACCTATATACCTATTTCACTACTTTCCAACCGAACAAGTCACGCCTACCCCGGAAGGGAAAAGGCTTAATGGTATAATAATAATAATAATAATAATAATAATATACATAATTAGTAATCCTGAAGGTGGTTACATATGAAGAAGAGAAATGCTTTGAATCTCGCATTTAAAATTAGGGAAAGTTGTGATATAATACAATATTTATAGGTATATTTACTGAATTAAACTGTAGCTAATACAATATTTGCTAATATCATTGATATTGGTAGGATTATATATGTTTCTTCTATATGATTGATATATTCGAAGTAAATGTTATTATCGTTGGTAGGTTGGACATTTCCTTTATTTTTCTTCTATATAAGATTTATTTCTTTTAAGATTTTGACAATTTTTTGCAGTATGGAATCTTTCGTAGCATCTCTCGCAACTACTTTTCCATGGATACAATTTTTCACGACCTATGTCTGTACTATTTTCTGGTATCATTGGTTCATTTTCTGACATAAATTCATATTTCTGGTTCAGAATGTCTACAATTTTCTTCGCTACATTTCTTTTTGCTGCTACTTTAGATTTAGCATAAATTCCTGTTGTTATGAATAAATTCTCATATTTTGCAATTGCACAAGTTATTTTAAACAATCCAATATTTTTTCTCTTATTAGGGGTGTAGAATTCTAACTGATTTGACGTATAATACGCAGGTTTTGTGAAATCATGTTGTATACTCAAATTTTCTAGTTGTGTTATCGCACACACTGTAGGTTTGCTTGTTGGTATTTGTACACCTGGTTCCGAGGTATTGACTGAAGACATGATTTTGGTTATTTATTACTTAATTTAACTGGTTTCAACCTCTATTTTGTAATCTTTTTGGTTCTGGTATGATTCCCTTGAAAGAAAAATATTTATAGTAAATAATTTATTTGAGGCTGAAACTCGTTTAACTATATTTTATTTATTTTATGCATATTGATTTGGAACCAAACAGTCATATGGTTATTCTTAAATGAAAGGATAGGTTAGAGAGCTAAAGAAGGTTACTAAAGTTGCATATTTACAAATGGATCATCAGTTTCTTTATGGACATTTTATAGGTACTATATGGAATAGGGGAGAAAACATATAGTCTGATGTTTCGTGTCAATATAATAGGGCCATTTCTGATATTATAGTATAATTACAGAAAAAATTAATTTATTGGGTACGTTTTATGACTTGAAGAATCAATATCATCTCTTGGGTTCCCTTTTTTTTGTGTATAAGTTGCTGTCAGTTTGTTTTGTAACGTTTTGAGTCAGAAATGGTCAAAGATTTGGAATTTTAATGGAATAACTGAAATCTAAAAAGCAAGATGAGTAACGAACGTAAATTTTTTGAAGTTATAATGTATTGGTAGGAGGAAAATAGAAATGCAGGTTCCATTTCGCTTCCGAAACTTGACCTACAGCATAATAGATATTGTGTTTTTAGTGAACTATTGCACCCAAAGGTAGGGATGAATGAACCTTGCAAGAGGGGGTCTTATTTTATGAGTTCTTTCTGTGGGGTGAATCCTAGAGGGAAGTTTTATGATATTGAAATTTTCTTAAAAGACAATTGGTATGTCTTATTGTTCATATAACAATGCTATTGCCACAGTGTAACTATGGTTCGAGTAAATAAGGTTTTTCTAAAATTGTACAAAAATCAGCTTATTGTCTCTACCTCCTTTCGCTTCTAGCAGTGACAAACAACTCCCTCCTCCTAATCTGTCAAAAAAACAAACATTTTCCCTTCCTTACCGCTTTTCACTGCCAGATTTACATCACATCCTATTTCTCACTTCGATCCACTCTCATTCCACACATACTCTCACAATAACCACCAACCACCTTGCTCTGCTTTTCACTTAAACTTTATCACCATTCTCGGCTTCTTCCTTATCTTCTTTTTCTAGTGATCCTCTTCTTTCTCCTCTAGTCAAATCACCTCCATTCTGCCTTCCTTCTCGTTCCATTTCCATATTTTCCATTAACCTAGGAGGAAACGGAAACACTCCTTCAAACTTCTCGGTGACTTAACGTCAACCTTCACACGACACCCCACCTGATTTTCGCCATACTCCCAGTCCCTTCATATACATGGTGCCCCAGCACTTCTCCTTCTCACTACAACTCATCCACTCACAACTTTTCAATTCTTCCACTTCTGCACTCACGATCTTCTTCTTCTCCATCGTGCCCATCACTATCATTTCGCCTTCCTGCTCGCTCCACTGCCAAATCGTCTCCCCCAGTCTCGCCTTCATGAATCTCAGGTCTACTTTCACTCCCTCGTTTTCTATCCTTTTCTTCTCTCTTCTTAGCCAATCTTGTATTTCCTCCTCACTATCTGTCAAATCCTCTTCCATCCACAGCCCTGATCCTTTCAACTTTCCTTTAGCGTTCAGCAGATCCCTCTTGCTCTCCCACGTTCTTAATTGGAGCCGTATTCCACCTTCTATCTTCTTCGACTTCTCTGCTTTCGCTACGATTTTCGTATGTGCGGCCAAGAGTCCCACCGCGTTTGTCAGGTCGTTGTCCTCCTTCGAAAGTCCTAGCACTTTCAAGTTTCTTCTCCTTTCCGCTCTGTCTTTCTTCATCCCTCTCCCATTCTTCCTCCGTCAGCTTCTTCGGTTGATTCCTCCACGTTCTATCCTCTTCTCCAGTTTGGCATCTTACTTCTCTTTCTTTCTTCTTTCTGTCCATTTTTTGGTCAAATTTCTCCAACTTAGACACTACTTTGTTGAGCGTTTCCTCAAAACCCCTCCTGTCTATCTCCCTCTCGGTTCTCTTCATTGCTCTCTCTATTTCCTATTCCATTTTCAGCTCCTCTATTCCCCTCACTTTCTTCGCTTCGTCACCCATTTCAGTTTGTCCGTCCGTATGCTAGCACTTCTTTTACAATTCACACTTATTCTCACACCGTTTGACTCAGTCAGCCCAGCTGATCTTCCAAACCCTTTCACCTTGTTCTCGTCACTACACGAGTCAGACTCGTAACTCCAGGTTCCCATACTCTACACTAGACGGCACTAGCACTGCTCATTTCCTTCAGCGTCCTTCCGGTCCAAACCTAACCTCTTTATTTCGGCGTGCCCTTTTTTCTTCGTCCACTCTCCATTTTTCCTTTTCACTTCTACTATCACATTCACTTCCACTAGGCCCAGACAACTTTCTTCACCTTCTCACTACTTTTTTACAATATGAGAATTTAATTTATTTATATAAAATATCTTAAGCTATTTATATTATATTCAAAGTTATAGCTTATTTATATATTATTTATTTTAATCTACTTTCATTTATTCAAAATATGAGAATATAATTTAATTATGTAGACTTTCTTAAACTATTTATATTGATATTTACACTTTTTAGTTATTTATATTATATTTAAAGTTTTAGTTTATTCATATATTATTAATATTAATTTATTTAGAATATGACAATTTAATTTAATCATATAAAATATCTTGAGCTATTTATATTTAAAGTTTTAGTTCATTTATATATTATTCATTTTAATTCACTTATACTTTATTTATTTAAAATTTTATTTATTTAGAATATGAGAATTAAATTTATTCATATGAAATATCTTAAGCTATTTATATTTATATTTGAAGTTTCAGTTTATTTATATATTATTTATTTAAATTTACTTATACTTTATTTATTTAAAATATTAGTCGAAGTGAATTATCATGGGATTTTCGGTTTTTATTCGGACTAATTTCTTTTTGAGGGCTTCCTCGTTTCTTTAGAATTTTCTTGTGTCTTTCGTGCTTCTTTTTCTCTAGTATTAAGATTTATTTACTGGAATTCAGGTTTTCGTGTTTTCCTTTTATTTCCTGATTTTTAAATTTCCTTAATTTTTTCTCTGGGATTAAGATTTCTTTACCGGAATTCGAGATTTCACGATTTTCTTTAGTTTCATGATTTTTTAGATTTCGCATTTTTCCTCTATATAGTTATTACTTCATTACATTTCGTATTTCATATTTCTTTTGAGTATTTTTGATTTACTGTTTCTTTTACAAAATCTCTTCATCAATTCCTGTAAATCTTAGTATTTTTAATCTGTTTATTGGCGTTGAAGATTCAATCATATTTTCTTTCAAAAGATCTAAACCTGCACCTGCATCAAGCATCATAAGTACGGGGTTTTTCAATCCAGGAGTATTAATTATTATGGATGGTATAATATTCCTTTACTGAAAATAAAATTAATAGAGACGGTTTCTAGAAATTCGATTCTATTTGGTTCAGTTGCCTTCAATTTTGAGATATTGTTGCCTGCCCCATCGCACCTCTGCCGTACAATCTAAAAAGATACATAAGTCCAATCTCACTTTAACTGAGAAAATCGAGAAAAACTGTTTGCCCAAATAACTCTCAAGTATAGAAAAGCTGAAGACTCGTTTAAAATGCTACGTTTATTCGAACTTGGGAAGTATGGCAGAGCGATGCCACTGCGCTTCCAAAAATCAAAGATCGACTGACTGTTGTGTCGAGTCTCTCGCTCCAGGTGACCGGGCACGGAGCTCGCCGTGGCGGTGGGAGACGGCTACGGGCCCGCTGATTGGCTGAGATCCGACAACGGAGTCGCAGCCAAGCAGTGGGGACCGCCTGCCTCGTTCCTACCACCACCGAGCTTCGCGCGTCAGCATCGAGAATCAAATTATTATAAAAGTTTTAATTATAATTTAAAAATATAAATATTTATTATAAAATCATGCAAATTTACCAAGTATCTTAAATATATTCTAGCTTCATTTTTCAAAAAGAACCAAGAGGCTAGGTCGAACGGAACGATCATTCGAGTTTACTAGTTTATTATTAATTATTAACAAATTATTTTATTCATCATTTTTACCAAGTTTACTAACCCTCGAATGATCCTTCCATTTGATAATCAATAACTAATTATTTTCACCTTTATTCCCACAGAAAAGCTTAATTCTAATTTAAATTTAAAATAAACCTTAAATGTAAAAGCTAACGATTATTTACACGTCTTAAACTAACTCTACGAGATGTACGCGTTCACGTGAACACACGTGAGTGCGTACATTCATCGAGATTATTTATTGTAAAAGTTGTCGCTCCAAGAGGTATTTATGAGAGGCTTAATCATTATTTCCCTTATTACTCTTGGACCCGTACTTGTTTTATTTCATCATTTTATGTATTTCGAATTATAGTAACTTTACTTTATTTTGACCGGAGATATTATTATTAAAAAGTTGATAAGGATTCCTAAAAGAACGTATTCCAAGTTCAGGTTGAGCAACCAGGTGTGGACCCGTGCGCCAGAGTGAGAAGGAAGCTTAAAGTAGAGAGAGCGATAGACTGAGAAGAGTAGAGAGCGCGCGTGATAGGGAAAAAGAGAGAGTCTAGCGTACGTGTCGAGGACCTACCGCAATATTTTCATGGTGAAGAAAAACACGGCGGCGGCAAGTGATTAGAAACGTGCTTATGTGACTGGAGAGATGTTTTCGACCATTGGAAATCAATGGGGAGAAAGCGGAAGGGTCCTGGCACAAAGAATGGTTCATTGGGGATGAGCAAACTCGTCGTTTGGAACTTCGTGAAATGCTCAATTTGTCACGTAGGTCCTTCACTCAAATTGCCTTTTGAAAATTTGAGTGAAAGATTACAGACAGATGTTTGCATTTTCCGAGGTTCTCAATTTAAACATCTGACATACAACAATTTGATTGGTGGAATCGAAAAATTTGTTTAGTTCCTCTAGTCCATGTTTCCGGATGACAAAAGTGTTGTCAACGTAACGGCACCAAGAGGTAAGGTCAGGTCTTCTCAAGCTAAACTACTAACTTCCTCGACTCCCGAAGCGTTTGAATCTTTCAATATCTAATTTAAGCCATGAAAAGAATGAAAATCGTAAATTTTTGGTGAAGATTCGTTGGAATTCTATGAATACTGTTAGTTTTGTTATATGATGGAGCATATTTTCTGAAATTTTTATAACAAAATTCCTATTATTGTAGAATATGTGGCGAGTTGAACACACAAAATTCGCATTTTGCGATTGCAGAAAAAAGTAACATTTTCTTGATTATTTCGAAAACTGATGAAGATATCACATTTATTTATAGGACTAAAAATATGCGCAATGAAATTTACTATTGGGATATGTTATTCAAAAATTAAAATTTGGCCTGAAAAAAAATATGTCCCAGGGGCCAACTAAAACGACGGCGTTTCGAGCGTATCCCCTTTTGATCGCCAGCGGTTCAATTGCTCAATTCGAAAGTTATTCCCATATATTGACAATTAATTGATAACAGAGCGATGCCTACTATAGGCTCAGCGCATAGCTACATTTTATATTATCAAATTTTTAAAATATATTAGGATATTCTTTAATTTGAGAGAATTTTTAAGTTTTTGAGGTATTTGGAGTGATTTTAACGGATTTTCAGATTTTTGTGGTACGTAAAGGGCCTTCGACGAATTTTAGAGAGTCTAGATTCCCTTCCCTTCGTATTCTGTACAAAAAAAAAATAACACATGTTGATCCCACAAATCAAATAATGATAATAATAATGTCATAATATCATCTCATCAGTACTTGACTTAGTCCGTGGCTATGTCGAACAACCGGGTTCACGCGAGAAAAAGTTTTGGAACAAAATAATAGTATTTATATAAAAAACATGGCAGCTCTAAGAAAGCATCCAGAGGCGACTGTTGTCACCTCCAACACTCACGGCTGCTGCGTAAGGATAACAGCGGTGAAGAAAAACTGCAAACTACATCATGCGTCTAATTTTGTACCTACAACATCATCGCAAATGATTTCAAACATCGTATTAAAATAACTTATAACAGCCTGATGTGATCAGTCACTTGACTTAGTCCGTGGCCATGAGGAAAAACCGGGTTCACCCGAGAAAAAATTTTGAAACAAAATAAAAAATTCAAACAATAAATTTTATATTTTGTATTATTTATAAATTTTAAACAATATAAAAAAAACCCTGCCGAAGGTGTCCCTACCGAAGGCATTCTCGCGTTGTCGTCGCGGTAGGGCTTGAGCTTTCCTCTAATGAATTTGAAGGCTATGTTGGCCGTAGCATTGCTACTGATAGGGTTTCCCATGCCAGACAGGCAGAGAACGAAGAGGAATGTAACTAAGAGCAACACCAAAAACCAGAAATAATAATGGAGTGTTTTTTGAAAATTTTGAAACGCTTGTCGCTACCCAAAGATCTTCGGGGCCCCCCTGGAGCCACCGCTGGGGGCCACAGCCTGCGGGACGGTGGTGATGGTGAGCTGCGAGATGGTCAGGCAGATCTCACTAATCAAACAGCTGGCCAGCAAGAACATCTGCGACATACGGTAAGCAGTGAGACATCAACTGTGTCTGCTGAGGATGCTTTGGCTAGCGTTAGCTATTTGCAGCCAACCACTTAAACAGAAATACCGTGGGAGAGCATCAAGTGGGATACCACAATGAATGAGGAATTGATGCGTCTCTATTATGAAAGTGCGAAGTTTGAAACATCATGCGAAAAAGAACAAAATTTCAGGACGGAATTCGCCGCAAAGAACCCTTAAATAGAGAAAGTCGCATTAAGAGATGTTATCGCTAAGGTGAAGGACATCAGAACTAATCTACTCATCTCAGAAAATCGAGCAATGGAGATTAAACAGCAGGTTGATCTGAAGTGGGAAGACAACGGCAATGAACAGCAGTTAGAGGAAGCCGCGTCACACGAACAAGCAGTGGCAATTGATGTTCTTCCTCAACCTGATGGTGATTCAACACCACCACATCCTCTAGATGGCCTAATACAACCAGTGTCCACAGTGGGAGTCTGTAACCCATACGTGGCGCGTCCCCGGGTGGCGGATAGGGGAATGCTCGCTGGAAACAGAGGGTAGGGCTGAAATAAAATAGGCCCCGCGGACCAAACAGACTGGGTGAAGGACGCACCGAGAAAAAACCATGACCTCTTCCTGTTGCGGCCCTGTACCGAGGGTTCCTGCAGAATACGGCTACACTACTCAATAAGTAGTCGCAGGTAATGTCCAGGGATGGTCCCGAAGGAAAAACCTCCAAGCGAAGGCGTTAATCCACCGTGCCGAAGGCTGCATGGCACCAGGGGAGTGGTGTCACAAACGGTATCTCTAGGATACCAGGTTGCCTTCTAGAGTATGCAGACCTTACCCCCGCATGCGGGGCTCTGCGGGGGTGGACCTTTATTTCCCTAGCTACTCGTGGGAATTAAATGGAGAATGTACTAAATTTAAACCGAAGTGTGGATGAGGAGTCGGAGGGAGAGTATGGTGATGTGGAGGAACCTGACATGAGTCAGGGGTCTTATGGAGAAGCGGAGAAAGGGATGGCGGAAGGTAAAGCAATCTTTGAAGACTTGTTTGCGGTACTGCGGGAGATGCAAGATTTTTGCGATACAAAGCGAAATATGTTCATGCCTATTAGGAATGGACTGAAGGAGGCGATGGATTTAATGAAGGAGCTGGGAAAGAAAGTGGGCCGCGCCCATAATACCTTCCAAGCGGCGATAGAAGATTACGGAGTGGAGGTTGCGAAAAAAGAAAGGAAGAAGGCGAATGCTAAGATGAGGGAAACGATGAAAGAAACCAGTGGAACGGGGACTCAGACAGAAGAAGCAATGGAAACTCCCGCTCGGAAGCGCGAACGAGAGTCCACTCCGAGCCCCGTTGAGGCTGGCTCCTCCAAGCAGGCGAAAAAGAAGCCGAGGACGCTCACTCCACCAGCAGCGTCCTCAACACCGAATATGAGAGTGGCAGGGGCGACACCATCTGCACTTGCATCCACGACGAAGAAGAAACAGCACGGACGAGCTCGACCCGAGGCGGTTCTTATCAAACCAGCCGAGGGTCTAAGCTACGCCGAGGTCCTCAAGGACCTCAAGTCGAAGGTGAAGCCGGACACCCTTGGTGTAAAAATCAGGGGTGTCAGGCAAACCAGGAATGGGGAGGTCCTTGTGGAGCTGGGACCTAGAGCAGAGGGCAGGGCCGAATTTTCGGCTGCTGTCAGAGAAGCGATTGGGGGGGGGGGTATCGTGCGCGAGCTCGTGCCCCGTACCGAGATCGAGGTCTTGGACCTCGATCCTACGATTGATGCCGAAGAAGTAGAAGCGACCGTGAGAAGCCACTTCCGAAACGAGGGTGTGGGAGAGGTTAAGGTCAGCCTCACGAAAAGACTCTTCGGGGGCAACCTGAAGGCTTTCGTGGAGCTGGCCGAGGAACTATCCGCGAGATTGGTACGCACAGGACACCTGAAGGTGGGGTGGGTGTCCTGTCGTGTACAAAAAAAGGTGGAAAAGGTTCGGTGCTACCGCTGCCTTGGCTTTGGCCACATGGCAGCCGGTTGCGATGGCCCGGACCGCACGAGGTCATGCTGGAGATGTGGCAAGGAGGGACATAAGGCTGCGGCGTGCGAAAGTTCTCCGCAGTGCTTCCTCTGCGCCACAAAAGAAGATAAGCCCAGGACAGATCACCGTCCTGGGACTATGAGGTGTAGGGCGTTCCGAGAGGCGGCCTTGTCAAGGAGGCCTCAAGGACGCGCTACCTAGTTGACCAATACCCAACCAGGATGCCGAAGGCCGACGAGCCCGTTGTATGGTATCACCACACTATTGAGGACGATGCGTGCATCCTGGTTGGATGATGAACAGAAGAATGCCAAGCAGGCACCCTAAAGTGGAAGTCGAAGCACGACTTAATGGCCTTACCCCCATGTTCCTGAAGTAATGCGAAAGCGGATTCCGGGAACATGGGTTGGCGGGAAAGGAGTTAAGGTTTAGTGGGTAGGTGCCGTTTGGTAAGTCCCACACTCACCTCCGTTCCTTGTGGACTGCGCGCCCATGTGTGCGTCTCACGTGTATATATTTGAAGTATATATACGTGAGATGCATATATTGGGCTCGCGGTCCACAAAGTTCGGATGTGGTTAGTGCATGAGCATTCGCCGTTTTTACTTCTTTAACAAAAAAAAAAATACAACCAATGCCAGAAGCAGAGGTTCAAGAACCGAGGAGGCGATTAAAATGGACATAACATATGAACAGAGATGTGATGCGCTTTTATTTTTTGGCAAAGAAAAGTAGGCAAAGTGTAAGGAGAGAACATCATCGTCTCTTCATACCTAAATACTCAGGACTAGCCACAAGAATAAATGAGCAGAATCTAGCAGATCAAAAACGATCAATATCTGTAACCAAATTGCTTTCGGCTGTTGAAATAGCTGCCATCGAAATGGAAGTGGAAGAGCAGCTTCCTATTGATGAACTTCCATTGGGAGATGTGGACAACGAGGACTTGATTGTAGCTGAAGGCATAGGTGCTAGATATAATGAACATCAAGTTCCGGATAGACTAGAACCACATCCGGACATTATAAACGATTATATGAACAGCGAAGTCCCAGAAAACCAAAGCACCTCGAAAGGAATTTTGGTCATGCTTTACTAGAGTTCAGACATGTAGAACCAACACAAAGGCATTTCCTGCCCAAGATGAACATCACAAATGATCTGTTTGTATTAAACACCTGTCGCATTGTAAGAAACTTCCTAGACCATCAGGAAGCAAGCAACTAAAAACCTATGGCGTGATACATGGTAGCTCTAAGAAAGCATCCAGAGGCGACTGTTGTCACCTCCAACACTCACGACCGCCGTCTAAGGATAATATATAATCGTGGCTCGGTAAATCTTGAAATTTTGCTATGTACCTTCACCGAGGTTCTGGTGGTTCAGAACCCACATTAAGCTGTAGTTCCCCCATCATGCACTTGACTGCAACCCTGTCCGTGAGTGATGGGGTAAACACCAGGCTATGCCCATTATGGCAAAGCACACGCTCTTATCAGATCACTTGATTGCATTAGGATAATGCGCCCGTGACTTATAATATATACCGGGACAACCCCGTGCATAATTAAAAAAAAATCCAACTCTCACCAAGAATGCCTTCGACATATTGGGCATTAACCATCTCAAGCCTTAGAAAAAAATGAGCTTCATACCTGTAATTTTCGCTGCCCAGTGTGCAAGCAAGAGCTACAAACACTTGGACATGTTATCAGTGGAACATAGAGAGAACATAGTACATAGAGAGACACAATGCAGCTCTGAAAGTGTTATATTACCATCTTAGGCATTTCTATGGTATGGATCTATTGTCCGTCTTGCGATACGCTTAGGGGGAACTCGAGTCCGTTGTGGAGAATGACCAGTGTAATATCTACTGGAATTTCTCATTCTTCGCCACTCAACGTATCAGTGCTACGAAGCCTGATATTGTCCTCCAAAATCTGAACAACAAGATCATTCACGTGATTGAATTTTCAGCACCCACCGACGGTAATATCACGGCAGAGAAGGAAGGAAACCGGGGGAAATATCGAGAACTTCTTTTCTAGCTGAGCAGGCTGTACCAAGGCTACAAAGTCCATCTTATAATTCTCATACTCGGCTGTCTTGGAGGTAAAAAGCTTCATTTATCAGCCAACTCAACAAGATTCCGGCTTGCCAGCGTCAGGCTCATATCATCGCGAACCGGCTGCAAAAAGCTGTTCTCCTGGGATCACTTTATCTGGGCCGTCAACACTGTTCCTCTGAACATTCTACAAAGATTGGTAGCTCTAAAAAAGTATCCAGAGTGTAAACCTTCATCTCCAACTGTCTTGTCTGCCGCATAAGGTCATCCGCTGCTAGAGACCTGACTCCAAGGAACAGTGCTGCCCGATGTTAGCACGCGTAACTTTCCCGCTCTTGCTCACCTTCTAGAATAGAAGGAGCAGAAGCGCATAACGTACACGTTCCAGTAGCTTCGGGATTGGTTTCATTAAGGAACCATGATCGTTGCTTCCGGAGCCGCAACTTTTCATTATAACATAAAAATTTCCGTAAACGTGCTACTTAGTGCCTTCTCGAAATTTCAACTAAAAAATTAGGAAGAAGCTTCGAGGAGAAACGGCGGAATCCCAGTCAAATCACAAAAGCTAAGTCATAACTTTTATTGTTAAGAATTGAAGCCTCTTTATAAAAGATTCCACGGTATTTCACAAAAAAATTTTAAATATATTATGATACTATTTCTGTCCTAATCTAAACTACATTTATTTTAGTTGAAAGATAAAACGAATTGAACCTCACATATTGAAGAAATATAGAATTCCATGAGATATTTGCAGCTTTACTAAGGCAAAACTTCAAAAATAAATTCTTTGGGAATTTTGTCATTTGGGAATTTTTCAATTCAGGAGTTTCATTATGCTGGAATTTTATAATTCAGGCATTTCGTTATGCCGGAAATTATCCAGTTTTGTAATATTGTAAGCTGTCTGGGAATTCTCTTATTCGGGAACTTTATTATTTGGGAATTTCTAAATTCAGGAATTTTATTGTGCTGGAATTTTATAATTCGGAACGTTTCCAGTTCAGATGTTTTAGCATTCGGTAATTTCTTCAGGGTATTTTATTATTTGGGAATTTTTCAAATTCGATAATATTATAAACTGTCTGGAATTTGACTATTTGGAAAATTTCCCATTTGGCAATATTATAAACTGTTCGGGCATTTTATTATTCGGAAATTTAATCATTTGGGAATTTTTGAATTTAGGGATTTTTTTTATGCTGGAATTTTATTATTCGAGAATTTTCTAGTGCGGAAATTGTATAATTCAGTACTTTTATATCGTGTATTTTATTATTCGGGAATTTTATCATTCGAAAACTGGCAAATTCGATAATATTATAAACTGTCTGGAATTTCATTATACGGAAATTTTCCAACATTTTGAAGAAGACTTGATTGGCCAATCAAGTTCAACCAGTCCCCACTATGGAGCGCTCTGGCTAATCACATGCATCGTAGAGAATACATACAGGGTAATAAATTTAAATTTAAAATTTAGAATTTAAAATTTAAAATTTAAAGATTTTTCGGGTTTCAATCATGTGCGAAACTATGAATGTTGCCGACGTTTCGTGAACATTGCAGTTCACTTCTTCAGGGCTGACCTGAAACTGAAGTTTCAGGTTATGTTGTTCTTATATATGTATTCTCTACGATGCCTGTGATTGGCCAGAGTGCCCCATGGTGGGGACTGCTTGAACTTGATTGGCCAATCAAGTCTTTTTTAAAAAACCCGGGAGGACGGAAAGCCAAATCGGATTGGTATTATATCCATTGTCCCTATTGATGTTATTAGGGTGTTTCAAGATTTCGATTGCTTCTCTATGTTTTCTTGGAAATTTATTGTACGTTTTGGCAATGACGGTTGTTTGGTCAAATAAAATACTATGTCCTGTTTCGATATGATGCTCAGCTACTGCTGATTGTGTGAAATGTTTTAGCCTAACTTTACTCTCATGTTCCTTTACACGTTGACTTACCGCCCTCCCGGTTTCTCCAATATAGACTTTACCACAAGAACAAGGGATTTGATATACTCCCGGATCACTGAAAGGTTCTTTTTTATCTTTAGGGTTGTTTAGAAGTTGTCCTATTTTTGCAGGTGGTTTAAATATAGTTTGGATGTTGTGTTTGTTGAGAATTCTTCCTATTTGTTCCGTGATACCTTGAATGTAGGGTAGGATGGTGGTTGTTTTTCTCTCTCACGCTTTATGCTCAACGCTTTCCAGAAAGTGTTCCTTCACGCGCTTCTTTCTACCGGGTTGTCTGAAACTTCATCACTGACGGAAGTGTACAACCGAAAAAAAGGAAGCGTCAAGTAACAGTTACTGGAGTTGATAATGAAATTGCAATTTTAGCTGCAGTCACTCATGACCCTCATGTTAGTACTCGACAACTAAGCCGCGATTCCGGAATTTCTCTATCCAGTGTTTGGAAGGTATTAAAACGTAATAATTATCATCCGTATCATATTTCACTGCATCAAGACCTTCATGGAAATGATTTTCAGAACCGAGTGACATTTTGTCAATGGCCGGCTCAGCAGATACATGGAAACTCGAATTTCTTTTTTCTAGTACTCTTCACAGACGAGTCGTCTTTCACAAACCATGGTAACGTTAATCGGCACAACATGCATTATTGGAGTGTAGAAAATCCACATTGGGTGCGTGAAGTTGAACATCAGCGTCCATGGTCCGTGAACGTTTTGTGTGGAATAATTGGAGATCAACTCATCGGTCCGTTTTTCATTGATGGAAATTTGAACGGTTAAAAATATCGTGACTTTTTAGAAAATCAACTTCCAATATTTCTGGAAGACCTAAGCTTGGAAGTGGTTTCATGTGGTTTCAACATGACGGTTGTCCAGCACATTATGCGGCAATCGCGAGGGAAGTACTCAATCGCGAATTCAATGGACGATGGATCGGTAGAGGAGGTCCAGTAAACTGGTCTGCCAGATCGCCAGATCTTACGGCGCCGGATTTCTATTTGTGGGGCTATCTAGACAATCGCGTGTATCAAGAAGTGCCCACTACTCGTGATAACATGATCGAGCGAATCAGGTCTGCTTTTGCACAAATATCACCAGACACAATTCGCAGTTGTGTGGAATCTTTCAAAGCTCGGATTAACAAGCGCATCGAAGTGCGAGGACACCATTTTGAGCACTTATTGTAAAATAATTAATCGAAATCGAGCATCCCTGTGGTGAGAGGCAAGGGGACTCACCGAAATCAAGCACCCCGATGGATGGTGAGAGGCAAGGGGACTCACCGAAATTAAGCACCCCGAAGGGAATGGACAACTACTACGTCCGCGTCGTTATTCCTGGGTAGAGCTAAAAGTAGTGTCAACAATTTCGTTTTTCACAATTGCAGCGCCATCTATCGCGAATCGAAACAAATTTTCCGAATAAGACTTACGTATTTCGTGAAGGAGAATCTGAATCTGTGATACAAAATTGGGGTTGCTATTTGAAATTACAAAGTTACCCCCACCCCTGCCTCCTGTGCGGGTGGGGTAAATGTTAACAAATCTTTTTTCCCTCTCGAAAATAAAAAGTTTTTATTCCAGACATTTTTTCCGTAGGATGCGTATTTTTTGAGATATTTCGTTGTCTCAAGTTAAAAAAAACACCCTGTATATAAGATCAACATAACCTGAAACTTCAGTTTCATGTCAGCCCTGAAGAAGTGAACTGCAATGTTCACGAAACATCGGCAACATTCACAGCTTCGCACACGATTGAAACCCGAAAAATCTCTAAATTTGCAAATGAAAAATTTAAATTTATTATAGTGAATCATCGTGAAAGTATTAAATCTATTATTAAAGAACTCTACGGGAAGAGTTTCCTCACTTAAACTAACACTTTTAGTAAGCGCAGCTCCTCTCAAGCGAAGCTACTAGCATCCAAATCCAAATAAATTCTATATAAAACAAGTTTGCTTCTCTTGAAAGAAAGATTACAACATAACAAATTTGCCACATTGGACCGCATATCATTTGACCTATCCCAACGGATTAAAGATTTTTGCACTGAGAAACAAAAAATATAATTTGACAAATCACTTCCAGTAAAGTACGCACCATTAACTAATATAGTAAAAAACATCCCTAACCATCATCTCAGCCATGAAATGATTTCAGCCTTATCTAAAGGACATAATTTTGCAGTCGCTCCCTCCAAAACCCTAAAGGAAGAAATCATCAGTAATTCGGAATCCACAATATACACCCTTCCACCCGCAAAAGCAAATGACATACGACGTAGGACAGTCAACATTTTATGCGAAGCCCAACTTCCCTCCTCAAACCTAACCAAAGAAGAAAAAACAGCTATTAAAGAACTAATTCAGAACAAGGACATCATAATATTACCAGCAGACAAGGCAACACAATAGTAATAATGAATAAAGAAGACTATAACAACAAAACCATGGACCTTCTTACTGACGATACATATAAGAAACTGAAAAAAGGGCCCACAAAAACAATAGCCGGAAAAACAAAAAGCCTCCTGAAAGACTCAAATCTTGACAGCGATACAATATCTTAATTAAAACCTACTAACCCCATCTCTCCAAAGCTTCACGGACTCCCAAAAATTCACAAAAACAACATCTCACTCAGACCGATCGTCAGCGCAAAAAAAAATCAACTCACAACCTAGCATGCTTTCTCGCCAAAAAGCTTAAGCCTTTCACAGGAAACTCTATCACACATATCCAAAACTCTCTTGACTTTATCAGAAAAATACAACAGATTCACATTCAAACCCAAGACATCCTTGTAAGTTGCGACGTAGTATCTCTCTTTACAAAAGTACCAATCTCTGATACAATCGATATTATTAAATCCTTCACAAACTTCCCCTCTAATCTCACACCTTTAATAGAGCACTGTCTCACTAATACCCATTTCTCTTGCAATAACCAATTCTACGAACAAACCTCAGGATTGCAGCAATTGGATCTCCAATCTCACCTGTAACAGCCAAAATTTCTATGGAAAATCTAGAAACTAAAATTTCTAACAAATCCAAGCTTGAGCCGGAATTTTTGTGCCGTTACTTTGACGACACTTTTGTCATCTGGAGACATGGACTAGAAGAACTAAAAAAATTTTTCGATGTCATCAATCAAGTACACCCTGATATCCAGTTCACTATGGAAATTGAACAGAACGGAAAATTACCTTTCTTGGACGTACTAGTTTATAAAAGATCCGATAACACATTAGGACATGAAGTTTACAGAAAACCCACGCATACAAACAGATACCTAATTGCCTCCTCCCACCTCCACCCGCCTCAAAAACAATCAGTCATTAATTCCCTTGTATACAGAGCTGTATCCATTACAGATAAAGATAACTTACCAAAAGGAATTACAAAATGTTAAACAAATCTTAATACAAAACGATTACACAAATTAATAAAATAATAAGAAAATACACTCAAGAAAACAAGTCAACACAACCTACTGAAGGAAGAGAGAGAAAAACAAACACCATCCTACCCTACATTCAAGGTATCACGGAACAAATGAGAAGAATTCTCAACAAACACAACATCCAAACTATATTTAAACCACCTGCCAAAATAGGACAACTTCTAAACAACCCTAGAGATAAAAAGGAACCTTTCAGTGATCCGAAAGTATATCAAATCCCTCGTTCTTGTGGTAAAGTCTATATTGGAGAAGCCGGAAGGGCGGTAAGTCAACGTGTAAAGGAACATGAGAGTAAAGTCAGGCTGAAACATTTTACGCAACCAGCAGCAGCTCAGCATCATATCGAAACAGGAACTAGCATTTTATCTGACAAAACAACCGTCATCGCAAAAACGTACAATACATTTCCAAGAAAACATAGAGAAGCAATCGAAATCTTGAAACACCCTCATATCATCAATAGGGACAATGGATATAATACCAATCCGATTTGGCTTTCCGTCCTCCCGGGATTTTTAAAGAAGACTTGATTGGCCAATCAAGTTCAACCAGTCCCCACCATGGGGATATTTTATAATTCAGTAATTTTCTCTCGGGAATTCTATTATTCGGTAATTTTCAACTTCACGGTATTTCGAAAATTTTAAAAATGTATTAGGATACTTTTTAATTCGAGAGAATTTTCAAGTCTTCGAGGTATTTGGAGTGAGTTTAACGAATTTTCAGATTTTTGTGCTACTTAAAGGTACAAACAAAAAAATAACACATGTTGACCCCACAGCACTCAGTGTAAACTATAACGTCGCAGGGAAAGGTCCAACTAATATCCAGTAAACTGGTCTATATTCGCGCGATCACTTTAAAGTAATAATAATAATAATAATAATAATAATAATATGTGTGGCTCAGTTTGT
The DNA here is from genome assembly GCA_932178445.1 of Andricus quercusramuli. Classification (NCBI taxonomy): domain Eukaryota; kingdom Metazoa; phylum Arthropoda; class Insecta; order Hymenoptera; family Cynipidae; genus Andricus; species Andricus quercusramuli. Next base: position 13,431 of record CAKNXH010064485.1, on the reverse strand, counting down.
TAGACGCTCGGACTTCACCTTAGAGGTCCGGGGTTCGAGCCCTGAGCCGGTACCTCTAGAAATTTTTCTATGTACCTTTACCGAGGTTCTGGTGGTTCGGAACCCACCTTAAGCTGTAGGTCCCCCCATCATGCACTTGACTGCAACCCAGTCCGTGAATGATGGGGTAAAAACCTGGCTTCGCCCAATATGTCAAGGCACACGCTCTTATCAGATCACTTGATTGCATTATAATAATGCTTCCGTGACTGATAATATATACCGGGACAATCCCGTGCATGATATTCAAACAAAAAACCCAACTCTAACCAAAAATGCCTTCGACATATTGGGCATTAACCATCTTAAGCCTGAGAGAAAAAATGAGCTTCCTCATTTTTTTATACAATAGGCGTAGGGATGTGGCGACCCCATCGCCCGAGAGCTCCTGCTCTTGCAGTCAGCCGTGTTGCTTTGGGCTAACTCCCCAATGCAACGAATTATGCGGTTACGACACAAGTATCGCGCAGTGCCACCCACAATAGGCCTCTCTCGGATGGAGGCCATGGTTCAGTTGGGAGTGGCAATAGGAACGAACCGAGGCGACGACCAGGCAATGACCCCGGACAAATGCGAGAACATCGATTTAAATGGTCGGACCAACTCAGGAGGGACCTTCTTACCTGTTGGCAAAGAAGCTCACCGGCGCGGAGAGGATTCATGAAGAGGTTGCATGACCGTTGAGGCAATATGCACCCGGAATATGCTCATAAAACGCCTCAGTATTTGAGAGATCAGGTATCCTTCTTGCGAAAAAACGGATATGAAGCTGTTTATCAACAGGAAGAGGACCAACATCCTCCAGCGAACATTCCACTTGTTCCAGCAAGACCACCTTTGCAGATAGCCGATAATGTCAACATGAGAAGTAGGAGATCTATCCACCAAAAAGTCTTCCTCAGGATGGACAAATTAGCTGAAGCTAATACTGCTCTCCGCGATTTGCTCCCCGAAGATGTTAATCTCTGGAATCTGAACTGTGTAGTTTACGAGAAGGCGGTCTCCCTCCTTAGCGACGATAGAAGTAACGAAACTTCGGTACGTCTGAGTAAGACACGCGAGCGTATTGCACAGCTTCAGTTCAAAATTGAAACGGCGAGACGGCATGCATCAAATGTTCAGTGCGTGATTAGCTACATAACAGCAAATAAAAAGTTCACTCCAAAAGTTAGGGCACTTGCTCGAAACTTGAGGAAAGCAAATCACACGCTGAACAAGTGTAAACTGTCGACCATCAAGCAGCACTGGACGCAAAAAGTAAGATCTCTTTCAACAGCGAAACAGCGCCTTGAACGGCGAGTTAACTGGATTCAGGAAAATTCCACCTTTTCTACTAATCCTTCCCGTCTGTTCAATAAAGCGTCATGTGTAGTTAAAAATCCGCCTAGTCGAGAAGAGATTCAAATCTTCTGGGAGCAAGTATATGGAGATACTTATCAGCTAAATGAAGACGCTTCCGATATATCACTCTTTCGTAACTTTTGCCAAAGGCAAAGGTTACAAGATCCAGAGGGAGAGTGTCCACTAATTACTGCTGAAGAAGTGAAGAAAGTTATCGCTAGAACTAAGAACTTTTCGGCGCCAGGGCCAGATAAAATCAACAACTTTTGGTGGAAGAAGTTTACTTCTACGCACCAACATCTAGCTCGTATATTTACTACTTTCTTAAACGGAGAACAACCCGTCCCGCAGTGGCTAGTGGAAGGACGCACGGTATTGATCCCTAAGGCCGGAGATTTGTCATGTCCAAAGAACTACAGGCCCATAGCTTGTTTAAACACCAGCTACAAGCTATTCACTGGCATCCTCAAAGAGAGGATATTGACATCTATCGAGCCGGTATGGAGTGCAATAGTCGAACAACGTGGATGCAAGAGAGGGCTGGCAGGTTGCAGGGAGAACCTGTTAATAGACAGGTGTATTACCCAGGACTCGATCAGGTATCGACGCAATCTGTCCATGGCTTGGATTGATTACCGTAAGGCATTCGATAACACGAACCATGAGCTTCTTATCAAGCTCCTTGAGTGCATGGAGGCGCATCCAAAAATAGTGAGATGCATAGAAGAGCTTATGCTCTTGTAGCGGACAAGATTTGTCATAACATCTGACAAAAGACAAGTGACTACAAGCTTTGTCACATATAAGAGGGGGGTCTTTCAAGGAGACTCTCTAAGTCCGATACTTTTCTGCATTTCCCTCTTGCCTCTATCTATTGTGCTCCGAGGCAAAAGCTCTGGATACCTATGTGGCCCGCCGAGCAGAAGAGAATATAAGGTCAACCACCTTTTATACATGGACGACCTTAAACTCTTTGCTTCCTCAAAAAAGGACCTTAACATCCTTGTAGATGCGGTAAATAGGTATTCTAAAGCGATTGGCATGAGCTTCGGACTGGACAAGTGTGCCTGCGTTCACCTACACCAAGGAAGACTAGAAACTACATCATCCAGTGACGATCAGGATGTTCAACTCATAGGCGGAAATACCATTCAACATCTTGGTATTGGAGAAACATATACATATCTTGGAATACCGCAAGCGGAAACCCAAAATGTGCATAACTTGAAAACGGCCCTTAGAAAAAGGTATCGCCAAATTCTCAGAAAAATTTGGGCTTCCGAATTATCTGGAAAGAATAAGATCCAGGCAACCAATATGCTGGCCGTTCCTATACTGCTCTACACATTTGGTGCAGTAAAATGGAACGTCGATGAGTTGAAGCAACTTGATCGAAGCACACGCAAGATGATGACAATTCAACGAAGTCTTCATCCTAGATCTTCCGTACCATGAATATATCTCCCTCGCGATAAAGGAGGTAGAGGATTGCTAAGCTTAGAGTGTCTTCATCGAAGAACGGTTCTGGCTACAGCCTGTTCAGTTCTAAAAAGCACGGATTCCCTTATGCGACTCGTACATCAACATGAAGTCGCCAATGCTGCGGTGTTTCTATACCATGCAGCAGATAGGGCCGCAGAGGAGCTTGACCTCCCATTTGATTCCAGCGACATTACACATGGCCTAGCATCACTAACACCTCTGGTGCTCAAAAGTCGTATACAGGAAGCAGAACATACGCTTCTACTAAGAGAACATGCTGAGAAACCCCTCCATGGTAAGTTCTACGGCATCCTACGTAGAGAAGAGCTCTCGATGGGTCTGACCAACATGTTTCTCAAGTCTGCTGGATTGAGATCGGAGACCGAGGGATTTCTTTTTGCCTGTCAAGACGGCGTCATAGACACCTTAGTTTACCGCGAGCGTATAATGAATATACCTGTACGCGATACCAACTGCCGAGCGTGCAAGCTAGAGCCCGAAACACTTGGACATGTTCTCAGTGGATGCTCTAAATATGCACGCTGCGCGTACATAGAGAGACACAATGCAGCTCTAAAAGTGATATATTACCATCTTAGGCATTTCTATGGTGTTGATCTATTGCCCGTCTTGCCATACGCCCAGGGGGAACTCGAGTCAGTCGTGGAGAATGATCTACTGATCTACTGGAATTTGATCTACTGGAATTTCTCATTCTCCACCACTCAACGTATCAGTGCTACGAAGCCTGACATTGTCCTCCAAGATCTGAAGAACAAGATCATTTACGTGATTGAATTCTCGGCACCAGCCGATGGTAATATCACGGCAAAGGAGGGAGAAAAACAGGCGAAATACCAAGCACTTCTTTTCGAGCTGAGTAGGCTGTACCAAGGCTACAAAGTCCATCTTATAATTCTCATAATCGGCTGCCTTGGAGGTATGAAAGCTTCATTTATTAGCCAACTCAACAAGATTCCGGCTTGCCAGCGTCAGGCTCATTTCATCGCGAACCGGATGCAAAAGGCTGTTCTCCTGGGATCACTCCATCTGGTCCGTCAACACTGTTCCTCTTAAATTCTACAAAGATTGGTAGCTCTAAAAAAGTATCCAGAGGTGAAACCTTCATCTCCAACTGTCTTGTCTGCCGCGTAAGGTCATCCGCGGCTAGAGTCCTGACTCCAAGGAACAGTGTTGCCCGATGTTCTCACGCGTAAATTTCCCGCTCTTGCTTACCTTCTAGGATAGAAGGAGCAGAAGCGGATGACGTACACGTTCCAGTAGCTTTGGGATTGGTTTCTTTAAGGAATCATGATCGAAGCTTCCGGAGCCTACAACTTCTCTACATACAATAAAATTTTCCGTAAACGTGGTTCCGCTACGCAGTTGAAAGTTCGAACGAATTGAAACTCAGATATCCAAGAAATGTAGAGTTCCATGAGATATTTGCGGCTTTAATAAGGCAAAACTTTTGCACAAAAAAACTGTTTGGGAATTTTTCAATTCAGGAGTTTTATTATGCTGGAATTTATAATTCAGGAATTTCATTATTTCGGAAATTATCCAGTTTTCTAATATTGTAAGCTGTTTGGGATTTCTCTTCTTCGGGAATTTTATTATTTGGGAATTTCTAAATTCAGGAATTTTATTGTGCTGGAATTTTATAACTCGGAAATGTTCCAGTTTGGATATTTCATCATTCAGTAAATTCCTGTAGGGTATTTTATTATTCGGGAATTTTCCAGTTCGGATATTTCATCATTCGGTAATTTCTTTAGGGTATTTCATTATTCGGAAATTTCTCAAATTCGATAATATTATAAACTTTCGGGAATTTCATAAGTCAGGAATTTTATTATTTGGGAATTTTCTACTTTGGATATTTTATAATTCAGTAATTTTCTACCGGGAATTTTATTATTCGGGAATTTCATTATTCGGGAATTTTCAATTTGATAATATTATAAACTATCTGAAATTTGATTATTTGGAAAATTTCCCATTTGGCAATATTATTAACTGTTCGGGAATTTTATCATTTGGGAATTTAGGGGTTTTTTATGCTGGAATTTTATTATTCGGGAATTTTCTAGTTTGGATATTTTATAATTCAGTACTTTCATTCAGTACTTCAGTCGTGCGCTGAAGATATCAGATATCGTATTATATTAAATTCTAACATCCTTATACATCAGTCACTTGACGTTGTTCGTGACTACGATGAAAAACCGGGTTCACCAGAGAACACGACTAAAAAAAAAATCCGTAAACGTGCTACTTAGTGCCTTTTAAAATTTCCAACTCAAAAATGAAGAAGAAGCTTCGAGAAGGAACAGCGGAATCCCAGTCGAATCATAAAAGCTAAGTCATAACTTTTATTGTTAAGAATTTAAGTTTCTTTATAAGAGATACCACGGTATTTCAGAAATTTTTTTTTAATATATTAAGATACTATTTCTGTCCTAAATTAAACTATGTTATCCGTTCATTGTAGTTGAAAGTTCAAACGAATCGAAACTCAGATATTCAAGAAATGTAGAGTTTCATGAGATATTTGCGACTTTACTAAAGCAAAACTTCTTCAAAAATTTTCAGAAATGAAAATTTCGATTATCAGGCCTCTTGCCCTTGTACTATGCCGGCAATCGGCATATGGGGACATTAGAACTCCTATCTAATACAACGCTGCTGAAAATTGATGACCTTCTCAGCATAAATCACCAACCTATTGAGACTCTCGGTTCCCTTTCTCAT
>CAKNXH010064484.1:0-20179 GCA_932178445.1 Andricus quercusramuli | reverse complement strand
GAATTGAATGAGTGTGGATTCGTATGAATGCGTGGTCGAGGTCAATCAAAAAAAAAATTAATAAAAAGTGCATGCGTCGAGACTTGAAACAGGGATCCCTCGTGTATCAGTCCAGAGTACCCGCCACTGAGCTACGATACAATTTACAAAACATTTGCAATAAATCCTATGTGCCCTGCACGTTGGTTTTCCTGTTACGGATTGAATTGTATAAATCAACACTTGCTGAAATTCGCCGTGACGGATTGGGGCGAATTCAAGTGTGTATTTTACTCTCACGAATTCAGACGCATTGACCAATGTTGAAGCGTTTGCGTGCTGACGCATTGAAGTGTTTTCGCCGACTTTAGACTTTTGCACTGTATTCGTACGTATAGAAAGATTCAAAATTGAAATACCGTCTTCACGAATTTACATGCATTGACACATAGGTCCAATGCGTCATTGTCGCAAAGCGGGATTTGCAGGGTGCCTTGGTCTTTTCAATTCAATTCGTATCAATACTTTCTTTTTTGCTGAGGAGTCTGGCCGTGACTCGATTTTCACATCAGGGCCCGATATGAACGAGTCTGGACCCGTTCGGGGCCACGGCGAAATTTCTGCACGAGTCTCTAGATGAGAATGTAAAAATACAAATTTTCAAGTACCATGAGCATTAATGATGATTATTTTATTGTTTTAATGGTTAGAAATAGCATTCAAAACATAAAAACAATGAAATATTGTGAAAAAATACACGAGATAAAAACGAAACGGAATAAGCAAAGTTTTGATGAGAATTTGCCCACTTATCGGGCTGATTTTTTCACTGTCAATGTAATTTCTTACGAATAAAACAAAAACTGCACATCCTATCAAAAAGTGTTTGATAACAAATTTGTAGATCTTTTTTTTACACACAAACTTTGTTCAATCATCATTCGCCCTATCTTGCATAGTTTGGCCGTAAAATTACATTTTTGGATTTTTAATTATTTTTTGTGCAATAAAAATGTGAATTTTCGATTTTTTAAGAAAATTCAAAAAGTCGTTAAGATAATCTTGTAGGGCATGCAAAAAGAAACATTTTTCTTTTCTTGACTTTTTTTCGTATCGTGCGTTTTCCGACTGAATATGTTAATTTTCGTTTCTTATTTTAGATTTTGCAAATGCTGTAACTCTGAAAATTTTCATTTTATCGGAAAATGTCATTGAAATAAATTGTTCGAATTTTCGATTTCTATGAGCGGCCGTACATATAATTTTCAAACTTTGAGAAAAAATGGTCTGAAAAATTTTCAAAAAAATTCCTTCGAAAGTTATCGTGTCGTCAGACTACAGACAGACAGACAGACATATTCGTAGAAAACATTTTTTCTGGCTCAGGGGGTCTCAAAACGTGGACATTTGACAAAAACCGGGGGGGGGGGGGTCAAATTTCACACAAATCTAATACCTTCTCTAGATGAGAATGTAAAAATACATATTTTCAAGTATCATGAGCATTAATGATACGTAATTATTTTATTGTTTTACTCGTTAGAAATAGTATTGAGAACATAAAAACAATGAAATATTGTGGAAAAACACACACGAGATGGAAAAGAAATGAAATAGGCAACGTTTTGATGAGAATGTGCCCACTTATTGGGCTGATTTTTTCACTGTTAATTAACTTTTTTACGAATAAAGCAAAAACTACACATCCTATCAAAAATTGACCGTAACAAATTTGTAGATCTTTTTTTTATGCACAAATTTTGTTTAATCATGATTTGTCTTATCTTGCATATTTTGGTCGTAAAATTGAATTTTTTGATTTTTAATTATTTTTTGTGCAATAAAAATGTGAATTTTCAATTTTTGAAGAAAATTCAAAAAGTCGTTATGATAATCTTGCAGGGCGTGCGAAAAGAAACATTTTTCCTCTCTTGACTTTTTTTCGTATCGTGCGTTTTTCGACTGAAAATGTTAATTTTCGTTTCTTTTTTTGGATTTTGAAAATGCTGTAACTCTGAAAATTTTCATTTTATCGAAAAATGTTATGAGAAAAAATTGTTCGAATTTCCGAGTACTATGAACAGCCGCAAATGTAATTTTCAAATTTTGAAAAAAATGGTCTCAAAAATTTTCAAAATGGTACCCTTTTTGAATTTTTATCAAAAATAGCTGTCTAACGAACTTGACCTTCATTTTAGGATAATTGAAGAGTATACCAAAGCCCAATCCAATCTGTCAATTCTTTCGAAAGTTATCGTGCTAACAGACTAAAAATCTACATACATCACCACTCACATACACACATACACACCTACAGACAGACAGACGCATTCGTAAAAACCTGTTTTCTGGGTTCAGGGGGTCTCAAAACGTGGACATTTGACAAAAACCGGGGGGGGGGGGGGGTCAAATCTTACACAAATCTAATACCTTCTCTAGATGAGAATGTAACTAGAATATGTGTACATATAATCTTGAAAATTGAATTCAGATAGCCATGTCAGGTCACAAGCATTTGAAGCTATTATATAATTGCAATAGAGGCGTCTCAAAGGAAAAATAAACTTTTATTACAAAAATAATAGCTAATCAATTTATAATACTTAATTAAAAAAAAATCAAATTCGATCTTTATTTAATTAAAAAATTTTAACAAAATTAATCGACCAATACTTAATTAAACTGTTTAGAAGATAAAAAAGCATGCAACTATTATTTTTATAGAAACATTCAAATAATGTTTACTTAATATTTTTGTAAACATAGTATTTATATATAATTTTGAAATATGAATTCAGATACTCAGTTAAGCTTTCATTTTTATTGAAAGATTCAAATATATTTTACTTTATATTTTTTTTCAAATTTGAACTCTCATTTCTGATAATTCGAATTATCAATAAACTTTTTAACTAATTCCAGAGAATGTAAGTTTTAATAAAATCAGTTAATAATTAATCAGTCAGTTCAGAATATAAAAAGCATTTAACAATTATTTTCATTGAAACATTCAAGTAATTTTTACATTATATGTACATGTTTTTGTTCTAAATTTCATTTCTATACATTTAATTCAATGATAAACTTTAAAACTGATTTTTAAAAAAATTAAAATATGTATGTACATATAATTTTGAAAATGTAATTCATATAGTCATTTTACAACGCAACAAGCAGTAAAAAAAATTAATCAATCAGTTCAGAAAATAAGAAGCATGGGACTATAAGTTTCATTAAAAATTAAATTAATTTTTACTTTATATTTGTTCTTCAAGTTTGAGAATTAAGAAAGATTGTACTTCATAATATATCATTGCCGTGGCGCCACGAACTGAGAGCATTTTGTCATTCATCTCATCTAATCAAGCAGAATGTAATACAGTAAATACAGTAATATCGGCCGGAATATAACGCGTATATCGTTTCACGCCGTGTATTGAGAAAGTCAGTTATAACAGCCAAAGATAGAAATCTTCAAAAACAACTTACACTAAAAGTAATAGTAAAAATTAATAAATCCAAATAATTATCGGCGATAATGTGTTTGGTGAGCAGAGGTGGGACAAGTGACGTCCAAGAATTCGTTAATGCTTGCCACGAATGAAAACTCGTATGCTGCCCCGTGCACATGCGCAGAGCTGTTTTCGCAGTCACATGTTATACCCACTCAATATGTTACCTTTTGACATCTCGATGCACATGTAGGTTATGTTCGTTTGTTTATGTTCGTTCCAGGGGGGTGGCTCTCCTATAAAGACCTGTAGAATAAATGTATCATGAGATTTGAAGACGACCGAGTGGCGGCGCTGGCTGTACTTTTAGGCCGACAATTATTCAAATGCATGGGGAAAATACAAATGTAATTGATTTTAATTGTTAAAATACGTTTTTTGCATATATTTATCTCGGAAAAATATTTTGTAGCATATTAAATATACAATAAATTGATAAGTATTAATGAAAAGTGAAGAAAACTTAATTTTGATGATTAAATACGAATACATTTTTCACAGAGTACCAATAATAATTTTACAAAGTGAACATTAAATTTTTAGCATTGAAATATGTAAATATAGTCAACTGTGAAAATAGTAAATTTCAATTGAATTTTATTTTTATTGACATTTATGATGATTATTGAAAATTAAAATTAACGCTTGATTGAACGAAATTATACAAATTTATATATATTTTTTAAAGCTAGAAAATAATTTATTTTGTTTCGTTATGGGACGTTTATACAAATTAATTATAATAATAAAAAATATCTATTGTTACAAATATGTCGAATATTTCTAACGATTTATATTTTTATAGAATTTCCAGCGAAAAATCGTCTGTTACAGTGCAATATCGTCAAACTAAATTTTTATTTTCCCGGAAAATAATAATTTTTTTTTATAAAAAATTCTTTATTCTTATTCAGCCTCCCTATATCTCAGGAGCAAGTTTGTATGATTTTTTAAAATTAAAGAACAGATTTTTTGTCGCTATCCAAAACTATTTTTCAAACCCCGAAACATTTGAACCTCCAAATTCTTAAATGATTTACTCGAAATTCGTTAACTTTTTCTAACGAAACTCATTTTCTCCTAATTGAGCAACTCAATATCTCGGGAGTAAGTTTTTATTTTTTGTTGAAAATAAAAATAGCCGTTTTTATGTCCTCAGGAGTAAACTTTTGTTTTATCTTTAAATGGTGATTAAGATTTTACACAGAATTTTATGTGTCTCCACTGGAAAATTCTGATTTTGTTTTTTATCTAGTTCTGTACTGCAACCCTTCAATTAATAATTAAATTTAATTCCAATTGCGATAAAAAATACCTCCAATTTCATTGATTTTCATTCACGTTATCAATAACTTGCGTTTTTTTACAAAAAAAAAATGATTAATTACGCATTTTCGATAAAATTTTTACGCTATATCTCGTTGAAAATTTAAATTATTTTATTGCATCACTTTTTTGTCAATTATTTTCAAAATGAACCAAAAATATTACGGTCTTTAAGAACAATTGTGATGAATTCAAACTGTTTTTAAATTTTTTGATACCAACTTTAATAAATTGTTTTAATAATATTAACTGAAAATTAATGTTACCAATAATTTGCGAATCTTTTCAAATCTTTTGATAACAACTTTGATAAATTGTCTTATTAATATTAATTGAAAATTCATGTTACCAATAATTTACGTTTTTTACAACAAGAAAAAAGCAGTTTAATTGCATATTTTTTACTCAATATCTCGTTGAAATAAAAAATTTTTCTTTTAGTGCAACAATTTTTTGTCAATTGTTTTTAAGGTGAAAAAAAAGATTGCGATTTTAAAAACAATTGTAATGCATTAAAAATGTGTTCAAATTTTTTGATAAGGACTTGATTAAATTATTATATCAATATTAAGTGAAAATTCATGTTACCAATAACTTGCGATTAAAAAAAAAGTTCAATTGCATATTTTCGATTATATTTTTTTTATATAGTACAACACTTTTTTGTAAATTATTCAATAAAAGAGCTCTTTGCCAGATCTTATTATTTTCTTTTCATTTGGTACGGTGTAAACTTGAACTTTTTCGAAGCGATTCGCGTAACCAGAATTGCACCCAAAAACAACGCACTCATTTCCCATTATTCTCGTTCATCACAAAAAAAAACTTGATAAAATTTCAGTCTAAAAGCCTTAAAACTTAATTCTGAAGCAAATAAAATCCAAACAGTCCGTTTTTATGATATAAAAAGCATAAAATTTCACATTTTTCACAATTTCCCCATGCATTTGAATAATTTCCGGCCTAAAAGTACAGCCAGTGCCACCCTCGGCCGTACTCAACATTTCCGTTACTTTCATTTCAGAGTGTCACGGCCCTGGTTCGTTCAATACACAAGTTCGAAACTTCAAACGCGTGTTGACATCGTTGGCATGGCAACCGCAAGTGCGCATGTGCACGGGGCAGCATACGAGTTTTCATTCGTAGCAAGCATTAACGAATTCTTGGACGTCGCTCGTCCCACTCCCCACTTACAGGGATACTACTCCTTACTATTTCTTCGTGCTTACTATACTAACACGAAATCTTCCTCCATGAAATTACGAGTTTTCATCTATAGCATTGTGTCTAAGTCTGTTATTGCTTTTTTAAATTTTTGATTCCCAAGTAAAATAATTAGACAGGTTTTCAGGATTTATTTATTGAATAAATCATAGAGATTTTTTATTATTTTTATTTTCTAAGTGCAAAAGTGTAGAAAAATGTCACATTTAAGTGTATTATAACATCGAAAAAAACTCTATTTGTACATTCATAAATTTAATTTACATTGCACAAAGTAAACAATTTTTTATTCGAGTCAGATCTGTTCACCCGTCTGTACATTTTTTGTTATATAAGCAAAAGTTACTTTATTGACCAAAATAATGGACGAAAATTATATTTTAAGAACAACCGAAAAAAGGAAAATTTTTCAATACTTTTGTAGTTTTACTAAAATCAAGATATTAGTCATTTTAATGCAAAATTGTTCCTAAGAAGATTCAATTTTTTAACCCTGGCGGACCGGCCGAACGCAAACATTACGCTACAGCGTAACGGTAAAGTAATGGTAAAGTAATGGTAGAGTAATATGGCATAATAATTGATAAAAGAAACAAAATTAATATGTACACTGTTTCAATTATAATAAAACGTTGAAATTTACGTTAAATGGCCATGCCGTAATTGCAACAAGTTGCTTTTGCAGCGTTAAAAAATAAAAAAACATAGTGACTGTCATTGCAGTCCAGCCCCTGCATATTGGCAACCCGTTAACGGGGCTTCAAGTGGGTTGCCAGTCTGCAGGGGCCTGACTTGAATGACAGCCACTTTGTTTTTTTATTTTTTAACGATGAGAACCCAGTGGGCACCGAGACATCTTTAAGATGTCCGGAGGACGTCCCAATATGTCTTATGTCTTTAAACCGGAAAGTCGTAACGGCATTGGAAAGACAAATTTCTGATATCTATAAGACGTTCTATGTCCGTCGTTTTCGTCGTCTTGAAGACATCTTTTTTCATATCACAAAAGACACCAAAAACTACATTAAAATGTTATTCTTCAGTTAGTATTATAGCATATTTAATTATATATAATAACATTTTTAAATGATTACCTCCCCCCCCCCCTTATTTTTCCAATTCTTTTCGTATGTTTAATACTTTGGAAAACATAGATAAATACACAGTAAAAAATGTACGACTAAAAAACGTTTGAATATGTTTTACTAACCATGTGAATTTTTTAATTCAAGAAATACTCGCACGAAACATATTTATAAGTTAAATGTCGTAAAGATGTCGCAAAGATGTCGTAAAGCCGTTGATCCGTTTTCAAATAGACGTTGCACGGAGTCTAAAATATTCCTAAAAAATAATACTTTAATATGCGCGCCCAATTTCTACTGTTTGCATAATTTTTTTAAAAATTGTTTCAGTCTTTTCCAACAGCACAGTGCGAAAAGAAGGAATGACCATATTTTTAAATGATTACATTACTTATTTTCTGAAATTCATTTCTAGGCGTATCAAATTGTTCAGCTTATAATGCAATTCATTATTGAAAAAAACATTTTTAACTGTTACTGAATGGAAATATTTCCGTATATTTCCGTAGTTACAAAATAAGATATTTTAATTTCTGTTCAGGAATACATTTTTGAAAAGTTTGCTACGATGGCGTATTTGCAATCAATTCTTTAACACTTTGAACCAGATAAATGCAGAATTACAAATTTACGGTTAAAAAGCGTTTAAATAATTTGTACTAACTATTTAAATCTTTCATCATTGATCAAATATTCGCACACAACAGATTTATAAGTTTAATGTCGTAAAGATCTCGTAACGACGTCGCAAAGATGTGGTAAAGCCATTGGCCTATTATTTTCAAATCGAGGGTTCGTGCGGTCACTAAAACAAGAGAAAGAAAGATATAGATTTATATTTCTGAAACAATACACCCCTTATTTTTTAATGCACTTCCTAATATATTGAATTGCTGAGCCAATTATATAATTTTGCTGCCCAATGGAAAAACATTAGTTGTAGTGGTTATTTCCCATGTGAGTATGCCAGAAAATAATCTGAATGGCAAATGTCACTCACTAGGATTTTCCGTCGGACAAGAAAATTTAGTATTCAAAAAACTTTTTCTTTTTTTTTCAAAGAATAGAAGTAGGGTAAAGTTTTCACTAAACGATGCCCTAACTACTAAATGACACACAGACAACAATTCCATTATTAAGAAATTACTAGTTTTAAAATCATTTTGTGCCAATGAAAATGAAAGATGAAGTTATAACATATGAATTCAGCTTTAACTTGAAACTTAAAAAATTAAATAATTGCATTTATTTACAAAAATGAGTCGTTCGCACAAACGGGCGTTGGTTACTGAATGGTTAACTCTAGGTGCAGATTTCCGCATTAACAAATAAAATAAAATAATTCCTTTTTATACATATACTTTTCAAAAGTTACTATGATGGCGTTATTTTAAATCAATTGTTTAATACTCTGCAAAACATAGACGAATGAAAAATAAAAAATGTACGACTAAAAAATGTTTGAATATGTTTTTCTAACCATGTGAATTTCTTAATAGTTACGAAATATTCGCACGGAACAGATTGATAAGTAAAATGTCGTCAAGATGTTGTAACGACGTCGCAAAGATGCCTAAAAGCCGTTGGACTATTATTTTTGAATCGACGTTTTGCGGAAACCTAAAGATTCATAAGAAATTAATACGTTAATATACTCGCTCAACTAATACTGTTTTTGTCTTTTGCAGAGTAAATAGAAAAGAAATATATTAATTTTTGTAATCATTAGCCCCGCTTATTTTTTTAATTCACTTCTACCCATATCGACTTTCCATAATATGAGTAAGATAAGCCGAATTTTTAGGTAACTTAAGAAATTTACTATATACATTAAGCTTCTAAATTTTCTTTCCATATCTTCCTGTTTAAGCAACCAGAATTGTATTCTAATCATATTTTACTTCCTAATCTGGTTGAAGTAAGCAGAACTTGGTTTAGTTGACAAACTTTTTAACATTTCTTCGAATCGGAACTATAAAGTATCTATAAATGTAGGTACTTATTGCTTCAGTAAAAATTTCTATGAATAATTAGTCATTTTCAACTACTTGTATTATTAGAAATTATTAACAAAGTGTGTTGTAAGTGAAAAATTTGTCACTAATACACTACCACTTATTATTAACTGAGATTTATGGAGAGCATTAGGGAGAGTGTTATAAATATTAATTTATATATGAAACGATTAATATTAACAATGTTACGTCGTATATCCTAAAAGCATCGTAAGTATGTCGCGATGATGTCGCTAAGACTTTCGTCTACTATTATCCATGTAATATTTTACACATTTTAAAACATGCGAGCACATATCAAACCACGTTTCTAATTCGCAGGGTGTCCAGCGATTCTTAAAAAAAAATGAAGGTCTTTTTCAAGTTTCCCAGGTCTACTTTTTTTACATCAAATAATGAAATAACCATTTTTTATACGTGCAAAAAATGAGTCATTTCATTTTTTATTGGCCAACAGTTTCCAAATAAAGCTTTCGTAATTTTTGTGAATTCGTTGAAATCTGTTGAAGTATTTAAAATCTTTGTAAAATCTTTTAGAATGTTTAAAAAAAAAATGTTAAAGCTTTGAAATCCTTGAAACCTGTGTGCAATTTTGTGAAATCTTTTGAAATAATGATGAAATCTTTGAAATAGTAATAAAATTATTCTTGGTTTGTGAAATATTTGGTCTTCGTTTGAAATCATTGAAATCTTTTCAAATCTTCTCAAATTTGTTGAAACCTTTTGAAATTGTTTGAATTCTTCGAAATGTTTTTAAATCTTTGCAATCCTTATAAATCCTTAAATATTTATGAAATCTTTCTGAAATCTTTTGTATTAGTTTGAAAACATTGAAATATTTAAAATGTTTGTGAAATCTTCTAAACAATTTGGAATTAGTTTAAAATCTTTGAAATCTGGTGTCTCTTGTAGTAATCTTTGAAATTCTTTAAATCTTTCGAATTCCTAATGAATTCTTTAGAATATTTGTGAAATCTTTTTTGTTCGTTTGAAATCATTGAAATATTTTTAAATCTTTGCGAAATCTTCTACAAAATTTTTAATCATTTAAAATCTTTGAAATGTGTGTGAAATCTTTCGTATTCGTTTCAAATCATTGAAATATTTAAAATCTTTGTGAAATATTTTGAAATCTTCGAAAAAATTTGAAAATCGTTTGAATTCTGGTTGAAATTCTTGAAATCCTCATGAAAACTTCGAAGTATTTGAAAAATCTTTCTGAAATCTTTGGTATTCGTTTGAAATCATTGAAATGTTTTTAAATCTTTTGAATTATTCTAAAAAATGTTAAAATCATTTAAAATCTTCGAAATGCTTTGAAGTCTTTATGAATTCTTTGAAATATTTGTGAAATCTTTGAAATCTTTAAAAAAAAATTGAAATAGTTTAAAATCTTTGGAATTTTTCGAAATCTTTGAAATTTGGTGTACTGTACCCTTTTTGAAATATTTGAAATTCCTGTTTTATATTGAAATTTTTATGAAATCTTCGGAAAAATGTTGAAATCCTTTAAAATCTTTGAAATATTTTGGAATCCTTATGAATTCTTCGAAATATTTGTAAAATCTTTCTGAAATCTTTTGTATTTGTTTGAAATCATTGAAATATTTGAAGTCTTTTGAAATCATCTACCAAATTTTGAATTTGTTTCAAATCTTTGAAACATTCTGAAATCTTGGAAATTCCTGTATTTTTATGAAATTTTTAATCAAATCTTTGAAATATTTGTGAAATCTTTTGTATTCATTTCAAATTATCGAAATATTTTAAATCTTTCTGAAATCTTTCTAAATCTTCTGAAAAATGTTGAAATCGTTTAAGATTTTTGATATGTTTTGAAATCTTTGACATCTTTTAAAATTTTGTATTCGTTTGTAATCTTTATGAAATTTTTATGAAATTTTTGTGAAATCTTTTGTATTCGTTGAAATCGTTGAATTATTTCAAATCTTTGTAAAATATTTTGAAATCTTCCCCCTCAAAAAATCTGTTGTAAGACCATGGCTCATTTTAACTCTGATCTGAATTAACGTCGACATTTTTAAGTGATAATTTTTATAATTTGTACATTTGATATCACAGATGATGTATACATTAGCATTCTATATTAGCGGAAAAGAAAAAAAATAAATCGCGTGCGTCCTAAACTATGACCCAAGACAGATTTATGTGTAAACATCGTCGGTAAACTTTGACTGAAATTGAAATCGTACATAAAGCAAATAATAACGCACGCAGATGTGGGAGTATAAAAATTTATTTTCTCTTATATATAATGTCGTGCAAAAGGTTCTGGACAGTTATTTTCCAATAGGATAATAATCCTAATCTAACAATGTAACAATAACCCTACTTTAATAATAATAAACTGTAGATTTTCTCTCTATTGACATATCCGGCATATTTTTCCGGATTTGAATGAACAAATAATTATTGTTTGATAATAAAAACTTATTTACAAAATACTTGGAAACTCGTCCCTTATTAATTAAAAATAATTCTTGTAAAGAAAATCCGAAGGACACCGGTTTTAGTATGAATTTAATAGAGAACTGCTATTTTGCATTTTTTGGGGTCACTTTCTAAGCATAATAACAATTCACAAAAATTTTATAACAAGTAGCTCTTTTCCCCATTTTTTTCTAAATCAAGCTTTTCCCTTTTAAACCCCCATGTTAATTTCAGAGGCTCGGTGGTACGGGTTAACTTCGACAAAAAAAAAAAAAAAGAAAACAAGAAAAATGTTAAGTTGATAAACTGTAAATATAAATTAAGTATTTATTACATTATCATTCTAATGAGAAGGTATTGGTTTTATGTAAAATTTGACTTGGTCGGTTTTCATCAAATCTCCACGTTTTGAGACCCCCTGAGCCAGAAAAAAAGGTTTTTACCAAGGTGTCTGTCAGTCTGTCTGTCTGTAGGCACGATAACTTTCGAAAAAATAATCAGATTGGGTTGTGCTTTGGCACATTTTTTTAGGGCCTAAAAAGAAAGAACAAGTTCGTTAACCAGCTATTTCGGATGAAATTTCAAAATGTGAGCACATTTTGAAAATTTTTGAGAACACTTTTTTTGAAGATTTGGAAATTCTATGGACGGTTGTTAGTAGTAAGCAAAAAGAGGAAAAAAATATCCTAATGACTTTTTCAGATAAAAAAAAAATTACCAGAGTTATAGCATTTTCAAAATTCCAAAAAACAAACGAAAATGAACATTTTAAGCCGAAAAACGCACGTTATGAAAAAAAGTCAAGAGAAGAAAAACGTTGATTTTTGAACACCTTACAATATTTTCATAATAACTTTTTGAATTTTTCAAAAAATAAAAAATTTAAATTCTGATCGCACAACAAAATAATGAGAAATTAAAAATTCCATTTTGCTGTGAAACTATGCAAGATACGACAAAAGATGACTGGACCAAAATTATGCACCTAAAAAAGATCTACAAATTTGTTATTATTCACTTTTTGATATGATGCATAGTTTTTGTTTTATTCATAAAAAACAGCATTGAAAATAGAAAAAATAAATTTTTAGACGAATAACACAAGCTACGAAAAACATGACGGAGACAACATTTGTTCATTCAAAGAAGAGGTACAAATTTGTTATCCATCATGTTTCGATAGGACGCGTAGTTTTTATTTTATTCGTGAAAATAACATTGACAGTAAAAGAAATCAAATTTTTGGAAAACTTTGGAAAAATCCATTTTCGTTGTAAGAATATATTCAAAATGAAAAAAATAACTTTTTTGAAAAACGGAAAATCTAAAATAACATTTTAACTAATAAAATTTGTCGCTTAATTTATATAATTATTGTTCATTTGAAATCAAATACAAATCGCGAAGCGCGACGCCCAAATCGCGCGCCGTAAGTGCGCTCAAACTTTTTTGTTTCTATTATACGGTGCACAGAACCGAGCGTGGAACGCAGGGTTCAAATGAATTTGAAATCAAATATCGAGCGCGAAGCGCGGGTATCTGGATGAGAATGTGTTCCTTAAGGTCGATAGAACCTTGAGTAAATAAATTTCCTTTTCAGTCTAAAATAAAAACAAATTTAACAATCACTTCATATGTAGAGGTTTTGATAATTTTCTAATATTTAGAAATAAACTTTTTCTTTTCATCGAAGTCGAACACGAAGTTCAAAGATCTAGAGGAATCGAGCGTAAAGCGCGATGTGAATACGCCCGAGCGCGTAGCGCGAGGTGAATACATAATCGAGCGCGAAGCGCGAGATGAATATATGATCGAGCGCGAAGCGCGAGATCCAACAGTCGCGCGCCCTAGGCGCGCTCAAACTTGCGAGCGACGCGCGCGATGAGAATGTGCCCGCGAAGCGGGCAGATTTTTTTTAAAATTGAACTGTAGTACGACTCTTAACAATAGAATTATAATAAAATTGATTTTATAAGACGATTCTGAATCTGTTTATAATTGAATAATTTATAGATTTTTACGTTAAAAATTGAACTATTTCAATTTGAATGCCTTACGTAATTAATTAAATGTATGCATCAGATTGAAACTTCAAAATATTTTTTTAATTTTCAAAAACATTTCAATTAATATATTCATTATTTTAAAGTTTTCATTGTTTCATTTTTTTAAGTTTTCATTTGTAAATGACATTTTTCATTTAAGATTTTCAAGAAACAACTTATAATCACTAAATTGTACTGTTTTTAAGTTAAAATTGTTCAAAAATGATATAATTTTCAACACTTAAAAAATTCATTGATTCATTCTTCAAACTATTTTATTTGGGACCGTACTTAAATTACGTAACAGCTTAAGGGGGAGGGAGGGGTCAAAAGATTTTTTTACGATTTGTTACTGAAGGGGGGGGGGGGGTCTTCATTCATGTATGTAACTTTCGGAAATTCACTAATTAAATAAGTATCTCGCAGAAATTGTGCAGAAATTTAATATGAATTCAACTTTACGCACCAAAGAAAACTGGTGAGTGAAAAAAGGAACCTAGCCAACAACAATTTTTTTTAATTCAGGAAAAAGTCAGGGATTTGGAAAAAAATCTTACAAAAGTCCGAGATTTAAATAACTTTAAATAACTGTCAAACCGAATAGATTTGAAAATTTTCAACTTTTATTTAAAATTATTTTATGCCGCTTATAAAAGATTCTAGGTTCAAAATGTTACAAATGTAATATTCTGGTTTTTGAATATTAATGGTCAGGGAAAATGAAAAAGTGGTTAGGGAAAAATTAGAGAATTTTTAAAATTAAGTTTTGCGGTAATCCTGATATAACATTCTTCTTAGTAATTTATTTGCTTTGTATTTATATTTCTTTTTTTGCCATTGCTTCTTCCTGAAAATAGTCTTTTTAGTTGTAAATTTTATTATTTGTTTGAAAATGCAACAGTTTTGTTCATCAATTAATCTTTTTGCTTGAAAATTCCACTATTTCGTAGAAAATTTACTTTTTGACAGAAATTCATATTTTGGTGTTGAAAAATAAATTAAAATGTTTTTTGGATAAAAATCCAACTATTTTTTGGAAAATGTATATTTTTTATTAAAAAATTCATCTATCTGAGCAGAAAATTAATCTTTTTTTGATAAGAATGCAACTGTTTGGTTGAAAATTCAACTATTTCGTAGAAAATTTATCTTTTGAGAAAAATTCACATTTTGTGTAGAAAAATTAATTTAAATATTTTTTCGATGAAAATTCAACTATATTTTTGAATATTTGTCTTTCTGATTTAAAAATTCATCTGCTTTAGTAGAAAATTGATCTTTCTTCGATGAAAATGCAACTGTTTGATTAAAAATTAAATAATTGTTTTAAAAAGGCATCCTTTTTGCATGAAAATTTAACTGCTATTATCGAAAAATCGTCTTTTTGGGTTGAAAATTCAAATACCTTCGTAGAAAATTCACTTCTTATTTAAACAGTTTTTTGTTTGAAAATTTTTTTTGAACCACTTTGTTAAAAAATAATTATTTCGTTGAAGATTCATATTTTTATTTGAAAATTCGTCTCTTTTTTGTTAAAGTTTGACTATTTAGTTGAGAACTGATTTATTATAATTGAAAATTTAACTGCGTGGGTAAAAGTTGAACTATTCTTTTGAATTTGTTTTTAATGAAGCTTTACCTCTTTGGTTAAAAATTTAACTATTTTGTTGAAAATTAATTTTTTTTCTGAAAATTCCTATTTTACTTGTTGAAAATTCAATGTTTGTACAGAAAATTCGTCTTTTGGGTTTCAGGATCAACAATTCAGGTAAACTTTTTTTTCTTTCATCACTGAGAAATCTTTTTATTTGTTGAACATTCGTCTTTTTGATTTTGAAATTAATTTTTTTTCAATTACATTTCATCCTTCTAGGTTGAACTATCAACTATTAAACTTTTTGTTACGAATTTTCTTTTAAGGTTGAAAATTGAACTATTTCTTTGAAAAGTCAATTGTTTTGTAGAGAATTGAATTATTTTGTAGAAAAATTAAGTATTTTCTTAAGAAGTCATCTCTTATCGTAGAAAAGTCACTTTTTTTGTTTAAAAGAAATAAATTTCAAAATTTTTGATTTGTATATGCATGTTAATGGGATTTGAATGTTAATGGTTCAAGAAAAAAAATTGGTCGAAGAAAAATCATAGAATTTTGAAAATGAAGTTTTCTCCCTGCACAGCACGCATTATCTTAAATACAACTAATTTCCACTAGTTTCAAGTCCCATATCTTATTATATTGCGTCCTCGCTCTTCTACATTACACTGTAGTATCTCATCCGTCCGCTAGGTAGCACACGTATTCAGAGTTAAAAAAAAAACACGGTGGTGCCCTCTATATCCTGAGAGGCCCAAGTACTTCACTTTTTCTTCGTGTGTGCGAGGTTAAGCACGTGTAAAGAGTTAATCTTGATAGTAAAGTTCTGTTTTTCAATATGAGTGACAAAAATAGTAAGAAAAGACCGCGAGTAGCGAGGGGTTTACAAGAAATACTCACGAAAATTCGGAAACTAAACGACGAAGTTCGAGAATTGTGTGATGAGAAAGTGGAGGATGAAAAGTCGGAAAGTAGCTCTGTGCAGTCAGAGTCGGAAAATGATCAAAAATCTCCCTCGCATTCAGGAGAGGATGAACTCTTTGAAGACTCAACAAAAGATGAGAGCCAGGATCTCTCTAAGGATCTACCTGGGGAAAAAGAAACAGTGGACACAGAATGGCTAAATATTGTAAGTGTTGAGACAGGTTTCATTTATATGTATTACTGCGGCAATTCTCTTTCTTTAACGTGATAAAGTCTTTTTGAGCATGTTTGCCTGGTTACGACAATCGAGTAATTGCGGATTTTGCGTCTTCCGTCACATTTTTTGCGCAGTTACGCTAGCCAGTGAGATATGACGTCACTGTTCCGGCATGATTGGGCCTGCCTTAGCGGCAAGAATGAGATAACTTTTGTTTAGAAATCTGAGCTTGTTTTGCTGCAAGACATAGACAATTTTACATAAGCTTGCTTGAGTGGCAAGTCTGAGCTAGTCTCTTTGGTGTTTGCTTGTGTGGCAAAACATGTACATGTTTAAAGAGTTTGCACGTGTGGCAAAACGACAAATACTTTACTGGAATTTGATTAAATGCTTCTACCTTATTTTTTGATTTTGTATCTAGAGACAAATTGTCTAAAGTGCTCTAAAAAATTATTTTATCCTTAGCTGGGCGAGGATCCAACAGAGTGTCAGGCTTTAAAAATGTCAGTTCGATCAGAACTTATTAAGCGCTGGGATTTTTTCTGCAAGGAAGGCCTAAAGAAGGAGGACTTTGAAGCGCTAAACAAAAAATATGTTTGCCTCAAAGAGTTTGAAGCTCCCAAGCTTAATACACAGATTTCAGTGACTATGAAGGAGTCTGCTCTAGCTAGAGACGTTCATATGGTTGAAGTTCAGAAGTTAGCAGGTTCAGCTTTATCGCTTATTGGTGCAATTATATCGTCAATCTATGAAAGCAAAGAAGAAGGTATGGATTTGGCAGGCCTGCTTACCAATCTCTGTGATTCTGCAAAATTTTTGACTGCGATTATACACAAACAGTCTAATTCTCGAAAGGCCTTTATCGAACCTGGATTATCTAGAGAAACTAAGTCGGTTTTAAAAGAAACTAAGATCGATGAGTTCCTCTACGGAAATGAGCTTACGGAAAAAATTAAAGAAGCTAAGGCGATAAATAAATTAGGTGAAAACCTTAAGGTTCAACTACCCACTAAATCCGGCGCACAGACACCAGGGAGGCAAAATTTAAACTTGAGGACCCCATTTCCGAGACGTCCACCAGCAGGTCAAATGGGGTATGCTATACCTTTCAGAGGACGTCAGAGACAACGGCTGTTTTTCAGAAACAAGCAACAGTTTCTGAATCCCAGAGCACAAGGGCCTCCTCGACAAGGCGTTTCGATGCAGAAGTCAGAGAAGAAACCCCAATAAACGTAAGTTTCCAAGCGGGTTGCTTAAAATACTTTTATAAAAAATGGTCAGGTATCACGAATGACAAATTTGTACTTAGTTGTGTTTCGGGGTACAAAATTCCGCTTAAAACTGACGTTCTCAGGGTCAACGATACCCAAACCTTTAATCCTTCTTTAGATCAGGACCAGTTTTTAACTACACAAAGGGCTATAGACGAGTTAAAGGAAAAAGGAGCTATCGTTAGTTGCTTCGAATGCAAAGGTCAAATTGTATCTCCCTATTTTTTGCGCGAAAAACCAAACGGTTCTCATCGATTTATTCTAAATTTAAAAGCATTTAATAAGTTGGTAGTAAAACAACATTTTAAAATGGAAGACATTCGAACGGCTGTACAATTAATATTCCCGGGATATTGGTTAAGCTCCATAGATTTGCAAGATGCTTATCTCACTATTCCTATTCACCCAAGAAGTAGAAAATACTTAAGATTCAGGTTTAACAATAGGTTGTACGAGTTTGTTTGCCTCCCGTTCGGGCTGTGTACTGCACCCTTTGTATTTACTAAGGTAATGAAGGTAGTGACAAAATTTCTCAGAAAGCGGGGTCTTACATCAGTAATATACCTTGATGATATTTTGTGCATAGAGAGTACTTTTGATAAATGTACACGCAATGTAAACGAGACAATCTGTTTGTTACAAGAGTTAGGATTTTTCATTAACTACACAAAATCAAATTTACTGCCAACTACTAGAGGTACATTCTTAGGGTTCGTCATTGATACAAGAAAATACGCTATCGAATTACCTGAGAAAAAGCGGGATAACATTTTTTCTTTGATAAACAACTTTTTGGAACTCAAATCTTGTAAAATCAGAGATTTTGCACACCTAATTGGTAAATTAATTTCTTGTTGTCCAGCGGTTGAATATGGTTGGTTATACACCAAACTGTTAGAGAAAGAAAAGATTTGTCAGTTAATTTTTAATGATTATTCTTTCAATAAGATTATGATCATATCTGATTCGGTCAAACAAGAATTACTTTGGTGGAAGGCAAATGTTAGGGACAGTATCCATTATATTAAAGATGGATCTTTTGCTATGACTATTTTCACTGATGCTTCAACTACTGGTTGGGGAGCAACAAGTGGTACTAAAAATGTTTTTGGGTTTTGGACTAAAGACCAACAAAAACATCATATAAATTATCTAGAATTACTAACAATAAAAATAGCTTTACAGTCATTAGCTTCAGAGGTGAGAGATTCTCAAATTTTGATCCGAGTTGATAACACCACTGCGCTCTCATACATTAACAAAATGGGTGGCATCAGATTCGATAAGCTTTCAAAACTTGCAAAAGACATTTGGCAATGGGCTGAAGCTAGAAGAATTATTTTACTAGCATCGTATATTCCATCAGAAAATAATGTGGTTGCAGACAGATTGTCTCGCATGAAAAATTTGGACACTGAGTGGGAATTGAATCATCATTATTATCATTTAATCGTTGAAAATTTCGGACTGCCTAACATTGACCTCTTTGCTTCTCAGTGCAACGCAAAGTGTAAAAATTTTGTTTCGTGGAAACCAGAGAAAAACGCGTTATATGTCGATGCCTTCACAATTGCTTGGTCAAATTTTTACTTTTATGCGTTTCCACCTTTCTCCTTGATTCTCAAGGCACTTGTCAAAATTAAACGAGAGCAAGCATATGGCATTCTAGTAGTACCTTCATGGAAAAATCAGCCCTGGTTTCCACTTTTCGAAAGCCTAATGGTAGGTGAACCAATAATTCTACAAGCTAACAAAGATTTGTTATTGTCGCCATTTAGGTTTCTCCCACACCCAAGAGCAAAGCACTTGAGTTTGATTGTGAGCAGAGTATCCGGGAAGCCTTCTTAAAGAAAAATATTCCTACTCAGGCCTTGGACATAGTTTTAGCTTCTCTGAGCAAATCCACATTAAAACAATATGGGAGCGCGTTAAAGCTGTGGAGGAAGTTTACGCAAGAATATCACCTTCATTTTTTGAACACTGAACCGAAGGAGGTTTTGACCTTCCTTACAGAGCGGTTTTCGGCAGGGGCTTCGTATGCCACACTAAACTCATATAGAAGTGCAATCTCTTTAATTTCTGAGAATCAGGTAGGCGAGCACCCCAGTATTACTAGATTTTTGAAGGGAGTTTTTAAGCTAAGGCCCGCTAAGCCAAAATATGCCTTAACTTGGAACGTTTCCATTGTTTTAGATTATCTAGAGAAACTTGATATTGCGAATTTTCAAAATTTAACTTTTAAGACAGCAATGCTCCTTGCGTTAAGCACTGCTCAAAGAGCACAGACTTTGACAAAGATCAAGATCAGTAATATTAAGAGGGTCACGGACGGCTTAATAATTACCGTTCCTGACATGGTAAAGACGTCGGGGCCGGGGCGTCTTCAGCCGAGTTTACAATTACCATTTTTTAAAGATAGGCCTAGATTATGCGTAGTTTCTACGATTTTATTATACCTCGATCGTACTAAAACCTTCAGAGGAAATTGTGACCAGCTTTTTATATCTATCAAAAAACCGTTTCATGCAATTAGCAC
>CAKNXH010064481.1:97914-110449 GCA_932178445.1 Andricus quercusramuli | reverse complement strand
AAACCGGCTCTTAACCGGCCAAGAGAATACCATGCAGATGAGGTATGTAAAATATCAGACCAAAATATTCAACCGTGCGGCCGGAAACTGGGTGCGCGTTTTATAACGGTGAGAAATCCCCTTAAGGGAAGATGTCTCCAAATTCCTCTGGAAGTGTACAAACGAAGTTCTTTTCGGAACTAATAAAATGGGAATTATAACTCAAGAATAAAATTACAATTTTACATATCATATACGGAAACCAAAACATACACCATAGAATATACTTAATTTGATACCTTTCACAGACACTGCAGTTATGATTATCATTTATTTTAGGACTTTAACTGACACAACAGTTATAATTAACTGAAATTTAATTTAAGTAAGACCTAATTTTACGTTTAAATAATAATCTTCAAATTTGAAAACAAAATAAGGTTATCAGTTTGTGAAAAAGAGATTAGATCTGAAAATAAAATAAATACGGCTAAAAGAGGCCAAGATAGAATTTCAGTTGAAGTAAAAGTAGAATTTAGATATAAGTTACTTTTTAGGAAAGAAGAACCAAAGGGAATAGAATAGCGGAAGAAGATATTCATCCAGATGGAGAAAATTAAAATAGAAAATTAATTAAAAAGCTGAAAAAATAGTCCAAATCGAGACTTTAGACTTTACTTTCGGTTAAAATATGATAAGAAACCGAATGAAGTGAAAATTAGCATTTTATTTTACTCGATTCGTTCTCTTTTCTGTTGGTGCTCCCGAGGTATCATGACGCGTCTAGTAGTGTATATTTTAGCTGTTTAAAATTGTGTTTTCGATGATCGCCATCACAGAAGACTCATCCATTCCTACTCGGTAAAACTCATTGTTTTAAATAGACTCAGTCGGGGATCCTAATCAAAAAGTGGCTATTTTTGTTGTTGTGGAGTTTTCGCTGTAGTGATTTTGCCTTTATGGAGTTTTAAGAAAATTTTATGGCACGTGTTCGAGTCATTGTTTGGTGACTGGTCATATTTTTGGCGTCAGTGTAGAAATTATGTTCATGTATGGAAAGCGAACTATTCATTTTCTGAGTATTCCAACCCCAAATCATTGATTTTGATTGATTTTGTGATTTTTGCTGATTTATGATTGATTGATCATCCCTATTGTTCTCCATTGATTGTATACCTATTGATGTCATTTCTTGATCGATTTTGTACTAATGATTATTCTTATTTTGGGTCTGAGGTTGTCCTTCTGAAAATTAAATTACAACCATGTCTTAAGTCGTAATCAACCCCACTTTGATTACCCCTTCGGATTACCCCTTTTTGATGATTATTGGGACCACTCCCCCCCCCCCCGTAAACTATGTCTATGTTCCAAGATTTTGATTACCCTTCTGGTTACTCCTTTGCATTACCCTTTTGGATTATAATTGTGACCACTCCCCCGTTCACTATGACCATGTTCTAAAATTTTGATTAGCCCTTTGGATTACCGTTTTTATTATAATATGACTATTGAATTGTGACCACACCTATTAATTATGGACCTACGCTGAACACCCAGGTAACGATGAGCCGATTACCCTTTTTTTTCTTTAACTGTGACCACTCCCGCTGAATATGACCACAACCTAGGATTCTGATCACTCTTTTTGAGTTACACCGTTTTGATTTTAATTTGCCACCATCTCGATAACGATGACCCGATTATAGATTGCGATTACCCCTTTTTGATTGCACCTTCAGATTATCCTTTTATTCTCTTCAACTGTGACCACTCTCGTCAACTATGACCATCCTCTAGGGTTTCGATCACCTTTTTTGAGTTATCCCGTTTTGATTTCAATTGCGACCATCTCGATAACGATGATTCGATTATAGACTGTGGTTACTCCTTCTTATTACCCCTTTGGATTACCCTTTTTTTATTTAGATGTGATCATCCCCGTTGAATATGACCATCCCCTAAAATTTTGATCACCTTTACTGGTTACCCCTTTTTTGAATTACTATTTTGATTTTAATTGCGACTACCCCTGTTAACTGCGGCCATACCCGAGAATTTGGTTACCTCCTTTCGTAGTAAAATCTGATTACCCCTTTGTTCTCGATTACCCTTTTGATTTCTGAGTTAACACTTAACTTACGACTACCCCATCAGTTATGACCAAGTTACGAATTTCGGATACACATTTTGATTCCCCTCTTGATTACCCCTATTCGGTTTAGATTATATTGTGAATATGTACCGATTTTGAATACCCCCCCATGTCTTCGAATATGATTATACCTCGGTGACTATGATTATGATATTGGGTAACCTCGAAAGTTAGTAGATGTGTACTAAAAGGATATGACAGGACTTTTGGGTACATACCAGTAGAAAAGAATGTATTGATATGAATTGAATTGAAAAGACTGAGACACCCCGCAAATCCCGCTTTGCGACAATGACATATTATCTTGACATCCTATGGCATCATATATTTGGCATATATATGAATGTTACTTCTTTTAAGTAAAAGAATAACTCAATACGCAAAAAATCTACAAAAACTCAACAACCGCAAAACACTCAAAATTCAAACCCAAATATAAATAAACTTAAGGCCATACCACGCTGGAAACACCAGTTCCCGTTATATCACTGAAGTTAAGCAGTGTTGGGCACGGTTAGTACTTGGATGGGTGACCGTTCGGGATAATACTACTGCGTTGCTGTTAGCGGTCGTGGGTGTGGTGAACCCACACTTGTAGTTATTTACTACAAGAAACTATCCACCTAGAAACGATACCCGAATCGGGTAGTGTCACGCCTACCGCTAGAGGCTCGCCGAAAGGGAAATGGCTTAATGGTATATAAGGGGCAGTATATCGGATTAAATCCTGCTAACTCAACCCCGAAATCTGGATAATGGTAGAGAGGGTGGTTGATGGTAAAAGTAACGAAATCCCTGAATCGATAAACAACAACACTCAATTTTCCTGACAAAAAATGACAGTTGGTTTAATTATTTTCAATAACATGAATATGCCTGGTAGCATTTACTCAATTAATTAACATCACAATTCTACGTTAAGTCACAAAACCTTATGCAGAAAAATTTAAATCTTCAAAGTTGAAAAATTACTTATAAGCGACACTTCAAGTATTGCATAAGCATAATTTTCATTATTCTTGACCCCCCTCCCCTCCTCCGTTGTAAGCATATTTTTGCATCACTCATATACAACAATTAGCATCTATTCAGATCCCCCTCCCAAATGCTTACGTAATACTTGAATAGCCTCTAACTAATTCTCTATTCTAACCTAACTAAACTATAGGAGACAAGGCTCTTTCGTTGGCTTATTCCATCACATATCTCTACAATCAAACTATCTACCTAAAAGTCCTGTCGCTTGCGTCTCTATAATCGCAGGACAATGGCAAGATCCGCACGCAGAGTTGGTTTTGGGTAATACCAAGGAATACACAATCACAATTAACCCATAGAGCGATACACGGTCCTATATCAGCTACCAAATCCACTCTTGAGTTCTGTTTTTACAGATGTATGCATAACACTGCGGACTTTACCCGGAAATCGACTCATAATACGACCGACACCGAAGGGACTAAGTTATCAACTTGATAATTCGTTGGTTCACGAAGAGTTAAAAGTACGCGACTTGTAGATCGAAGTTGTCAGTATGACTTCTGGGAATTTAAGACCAAAAGTACGCGCCTTTTAGATCAAAGTTGTCAGTGTGACTGCCAGGAACGTAAGACCAAAAGTATGCGACTTTTAGATCGAAGTTGTCAGTGTGACTGCCAGGAACGTAAGACAATTATCAAGGGTAGCTCTGAGGTTTATACAGTTCTTGCTCTCCATGTAAAGGATAGGATGGTTAAATTGATCCAAGGCGTGTTACTCGTTACATTGATCCAAGGTACGCACTTTTTAGATTGATCCAAGGCACGTACTCGCTCCCAGATAACAAAATGTCCGTATAGTGTCCGCATGGTGTGAGTGCGACGTGCGGATCAATCCGCACGTCGTGGGATGGTTTGAGACATATGTGTCAACGATTGCGTCGCATATGCGCCGCACGGCGCAGGGGCACGCGAGCGTCGGCATATTGCTCTCACCCAGTTACGCAATGATTAGAGTTTTAAAAAAATATTACAAGTTTATAGGCTTCCGTTTCCAGTACCGAAAGAGGTTACACAGTGTTTTTCGAGTGAGATCATTTTTTGGCTGGGGAGAAGTGAAAAGTTGAATGAGTACAGTGAGGGTGTGGTGAGTAAGGGGACTGGGGTTAAAGAGCATGTGTGAAAGAAGGGAGCGGTAGAAAGTGCGAATTTATTTTAAAAAAACTATAAAAAAACTGACGAGTTGATTTTGAGGTTAGGTTCGCTTCGGCAGGACTTTGGGGTTTTTGGGTTTTTTGGAAGAGAGTAGGAGTTAGAAGGGTGTGAAGGGGGAAGGAGTAGAGGTGGCCAAACATTGAGAGACGAAATCAGGATAAGAGGGTGAGTTTCGGGTAAGTTTTTTAAAGTTTGGGCTTGTTATAAAAAGTGGCGGGTGAGAAGGGTGGTGACAGGGGAGGGAAAGTTGAGGTTAACTGTCGGTTAACACGGCACAGCAGCATGCCGGTTATAGAAAGTCCACAGCGCGTTTCCAGGAGACAGAGCGAATCTGGTCAGAAGAGTGAAGCGAACAGAGATAGCGATAGTAAAAAGAGAAAGGGTAGCATCGTAGACGAGGCAAGCAGTGAGGGGAGCGCAGATGATACGTTCGCTGCAATGAAATAAAAAAAATTAAAATACAAAAAAACAACAACGGATAAGGATAGGGATGAAGGGAATATGTTGGAAAAATTAGAAGCTCTTATAAAGGGATTCAGAGAGGAGACTTACGGAAGATTGAATAAGACATGCGAAAGACGGAATGATACGCAGAGGCAAGGGGAGGAGGTAAAAGACGAAGTAAAAAAATTGAGACAAAAGTGGGAAGAATGGGATGAATTATGGAAAGGAGAGAAAGAGAAGGTATGGAACAAATTCGAAAGCATAGAGAATAGGCAGAGAGAGAATGCAGAGAATAGAAAAAGGGATATGAAATTGCTAGAAGAGAGAGTGAGCAAACTCGAACTAAGGAATGAGCACAAGGCGGCAGAGAAAGGGAGTTTGAAAGCAACGAGAGAGTGTGAGGGAGTTATGCATGAGGAGAATGAATGATGACGCTTGAGACTGATTTAAGTTGAATGAAGAACGGAAGGGGAAGAGAGAGCGAAGAGGAAAAAGAATATAATAGTGAAGGGTTTGAAAGTGGAAGGAATAAAAAGATTAGGAGGGAAGGAAGAGGGAAAAGAATGTATGTGTTTGGTGTAATTAGGGAGTGAGAAGAATAAATATGAAGTGATGGAGAAGAAGAAGTTATTGAAAGGAAGAAATTAAAGAATCGAAGAAAATCTGACGTGGCGGGAAAGGAGAAGAAAGTGGATAATCGAGAAAAAGGCATGGACTGAGAGGAGTTCAGGTAATAGGGTAAGGATTGGGAGGGATGGGATATGGGTAAACGGAGATATATGGATTTGGGACGATAAAGTAGAAGATCTGAGGGAGTGTAGGAAACGGATAGTGAATAAAGGGGGCAAGAGAGAGGAAAAGGGAAATGCAAGTATCACGGGGGGGGGGGGGGCTTAAAACGACAAAAGGCCACCAAAGAAGAAAAACTGAGCAAGGGAGGGAGGAGGGGGAAGGACGAAAAAAGAGGAGTGAGTATGACTTTCTGGAATGTGTCAGGGCTAAAAAAACAAGAACAAGGGGTTCTGGGAGGCTATTGGAAAATGGCCCGTGGTAATGCTGTGTGAAACGTGGGTATAAGAAAAGGATTGGAAGGGCTTGAAAGGAAAGTTGCCGAAGGTGTATGTGTGGACAATGCAAGAAGCGAGGAAGGAACATGAAAATGGAAGAGCGATGGTAGGATTGGTGTCAGGGGTTAAAAAGGAGCTGATGGGAAATAAAAGAGTGGAAGAGCGAGACGAAAAGCAGGGGGGCATGATGGTGAAAAGAATAAAGGTAGGAAAAGTGAGGGTGGCGATGGTTTGTGTGTATAGAAGGAGAGGAGAAGAGGAAGGATGGAGAGTATTGAGGGAATGGATGGAGGAAGGGAATGAAGAGTTGGTCTTGATAAGAGGAGACTTAAACGCGTGAACAGGAGAGTTAGGGGGAGATATGGGATGAAGAAAGCGAAACTTGTCGAAGAAATTCCAAGCACAGGGAAATAGATCGGGAAGGTAAAACTCTTTTGAACCTATTAGGAGAGGAGGGGTGGTTTATCTGCAACGGAAATATAAGGGAAGATGAAGAAGGGGAAATTACTTTTATAGATAACGGGGAGACAGTGATAGATTACATTCTAGCAGAAGAAAGAATAAGGAAGAGGATGGATAAAATGGAAGTAGGTAATGAATTAGGCTCAGAACACTTCTTGCTAATAGCGGCATTGAAATGTTCAGGATGGACGCGGCATAGCGAAAAAAGGGAAAGAACTGGCGAAAGGAAAGTAAAAATGGGTAGATGTGGGGAGGATAAGTTGAGAGAATTCGAAGAAAGAATGGAGAACGAGGAGATTAGAGGACTGGAAGGGGAAGACGTCGACGCGCGTCTAGAAAATCTAAAAGAACTAACAGAGAGGAGAAAACAAGAGATAAGGCCAAGAGAAGAGGAGGGAATGAAGAGGGGTTGGTGGGATGCAGAATGTAAGGAGCGTAAGGATAGAATAAAGGAAAATGTAAAAAAATGGAGAAAATGGGAGATAGGGAAACAGGAATATAATAGGAGAAAGAGAGTACATGAAATATTTTTAAGTGATAAAAGGCAGTTAGAGAAAAGTAGGTATATGGAAGAGGTGGAAAAATCAATCAGGGAAGGGAGGGAATGGGAAGTGATCAATAGGGAACAAGCAAGACGAAAGGGCATCAATGAGGCAATCGAGATGGATGAGTAGAGGACAGGGTTGGTGGTGCCGATAAATAAGAAAGGAGAGGGCAAGAAGGTGGAGGAGTATAGGGGAATCACACTTACGTCGGTCGGCTACAAAATATATACGGAGATTCTCAAAAAGAGATTAGAAAGGGAGGTGGAAGAGAAAGGGATTATTCCACACAATCAGGCGGGCTTCAGGACGGGATGGGAACTGTAGACAACATCTACGTACTGAATTATCTAGTGAATATGAACTTAGGGAGGAAGAAAGGGAAGTTAGTGGCCTTATTTGTAGACTTTAAAGCGGCATTTGACTCGGTAAACAGAAAGTTGCTATTGCAGGTTATGAAAGAGAAGGGGGTGGATGAAGGATTGGTCGAGAGGATAAAGGAGAGATTTGAAGAGACTAAGATAAGGGTGAGAATTGGAAAGCAAAAAGGGAAGATTTTTTGGAGTGGAAGGGGGCTCAGGCAAGGGTGTCCATTGAGCCCACTACTATTCAGCCTCTTGTTGGCAGATCTAAAGGAGAAACTAGAAAAGAAAGGAAAAGGGGGGGCGGTTTAGGGAAATAGCAAGGTATATTCCTTAGCGTATGCAGACGATATAGTCTTATATAGATATACTATATATATGTAATATATAGTCTTATCAGCGGATAACGAGAGGGGGATGAGTCTCATAATGAGAGTGTTTGAGGAGTATGTGAGAATTAAATACTTAACGGTAAATGTAAAGAAGATGAAGGTGATGATTTTTAGGAAGAGAAGGACAAAGGTAGAATATGAATGGAAGATGTACCGGGAGAAAGTGGAACAGATCGAGGAACTTAGTTACCTAGGCTTCTGGTTTGAGTCGAAAGGAGGGTTTGAACTACTAGTGAGGAGAAAGGATAGAATGTGCGACTAAAGTAATGGGGCATGTGTGGGGCATAGGGAAGAGAAGGTTTAAAGATGACTGAAAGATGAGAATGTGGATGTTTGATGCTTTGATGTGGTCAGTCCTAAGTTACGAACTGGAGATCTGGGGATGGAAGAAACACAAGAGGGTGGAAAGTATGTAGGAGAAATTCTTCAGATGGGTAATGGGAGTGAGTATAAGGTAGTGAAGGCTGAAGGAGAACCAGAATATTTAAGGGGGGATCATGCTTTAGAAGGCTCAAAAAATCGATTTTTTTTATTGCTTAAATCTATTCCTAATATATCTAAGAATATGTATCTAAAGTGATAGAGGCTGATTCCCAGTATTCTCAAAGATACAGGACTAAACGCGGTGGGGTGTCGAGCAGGCATAAGAGCGCTCGGGCAGACGGAGGTAGACGGAGCGCGCACCCCACTCCTCGGTCTAATGACTCCGAACTGTGTACGTCAACGGTCCGTCGAAACAATATTTTGAATTCCTAGAAATGCCGTGGAAAAGTATAGAAAGGATTAAAACGATATGTAATGTATACATATCCCTCTCTGTGTACCTCCTTATACGGAGCTGCTTCTAGCGTCAACTTTGAAGCGCGTTTTCTCGAGTTTTCGTTTTTACGATTTTTCGAAACTGGCGGGCGTGATTGCAAGAAAACTAGAAGACCAATCAAAACGAACTGAGGCTCATTAGCCTCCGTTT
Source organism: Andricus quercusramuli (assembly GCA_932178445.1). NCBI lineage: Eukaryota > Metazoa > Arthropoda > Insecta > Hymenoptera > Cynipidae > Andricus > Andricus quercusramuli. The sequence continues at coordinate 101,884 of CAKNXH010064481.1, read as the reverse complement.
TGTATTCTCTTCTATTTGAACTAAAAAGATTTATGGAAAAAAATGTTTAAACAACTTTTTTAGCAAGTTGAAATTATTTTTTTGTTGTTGCAAGAAGCAAATTTTCTTCAAACTTGAGAAAATTTTTGAATTTACAATTTTTTCGGGTTTTTCTTATACGTAGTTCACATAGAAGAAAAATATATGAAAATTAAATTTTTTTTTGGTTTTTTTGTTTTAGACAAAAATTACCAGTTCCATCTTGCCCGCCGATATTTTTTTTGAAATCCCGTCGCTTTTTTAAATCCCACCGATATTTTTCTCTCAACAAATTTTTTTTATAATGTTTAAATATATATTAAAATATTCTAAAAAGTTCGCTAGACTTGCTTATTTTTTTCTGTCCAAAAAAAAATCCCCCCAAAAACGCTTTTTTAGGCCTCCTAAGGCAGGATCTCCCCTTAAGAAGGGTTAAAAGGGAGAGTAAATGGAACCACGTGAAACGATTTAGGATAGGAAAAGGAATGCGAGAGTGTAGGTACTGGATGGATGAAGAGGAAAGAAGATGTAGAGTCTGCCATTACGAGATAGAATCATGGGGACATGTTTTAGAGAGATGTACGGGGGATGAAACAGGTGGTGAGAGTGTGGATGACAGGATAAGGTGGATCTTGGATGGAAGTGGACAAGGGGAAAGCTGGATGATGAGACTGGAAGAAATGAGAGAAATTACGGGGTATACAGTAGGGAAAGGCCAAACGCGCACTCCTATACAAGAAAAGTAAATTAAATAAAACTTTAAAATAATGGTAAAGGAAATGGTAAGAGGAAACGAAAGCCCAGGAAACTCAATATTCAGCAAATCTCGAGAGTAATTTGTTAAGACAAAGCGATAGCATATGAGTTAATGTTAGTAAAATATTATTGTTTAGGTAGTAAGTATTATGAAGGTAGTATGAGTGGTTTTGTAACGTACTGTAAAGGGAGTGGAGGCCCTCAAACCCGTAAAAGGGAGAGAATAAATACATACATATTACAAGTTTATAACAGTGACAAAACAATGTGTTACGTCGCTTTTTGAGGAAGGCTTCTAATTGAAAAATTATTTTTCACATTGTTAAGAAAAACAGATGACATATAATCTAAATGCGATGCACAACATTAATTTTTTCTGTCACTATTTAAAATGCCGAAAATTGGTACAATATCGATAAGAATGAGAAGGTGAAGAGGCAGTTGTTTCTAATCAATAATATGTTTATTGTATTTAGAGTATGAAAATACGAGTAATTCGGTTTTCTTCTTTAAACATATAAATAAATTATTATTTTTTATCTAATTATTATTATAACATACATCCTTCCTTAAAAGAGATAAATTTAATATATAATCGTAAAATTTTAATGATTCATAAATTGATTATATGAAATATTAAATAATTTCTATAGCGATCAACAATTCATTCATTTCATTCTTCCATTATTATTATTTGGCATACTTATTGAATTTGGAAATTTCAATCAATATTTTTTGAGGTTATAACCTCGAAAAATATTTTTCTTGTTGCTTTTACACTTCATAATCTCTCACTGAAAACAGTTCAAGTACATACAGCAATATAGAACACAACTTCAATATAATTTTGTACTTAGGCTTCACTTTTTTATTCCTAGAATGCTAATATGAAGATGCAAATATTGTAAACATCGAAAGCACGGAACTACTCACTCCACGTGCTGCACGCCCTCAAGCAGAGCCGCCTTTAGGTTTATGAGGGCCCCGGGCTGGTTAAAATGTGGGGGCCCTTTAGCGGACTCAAGAAATGTTATTCCTCGCTGGCTTCTAAAAAAGAGGCAAATGTGGGGGCCCCGGGCCGCGTCCCCGACAGCCCTTATGTATAGGCGGCCTTGGCCTCAAGTATATACTCGCCGCTCATTCTGGCGTTAATGCGAACGTATAGTGACGCTTGCACAATTTATAAGTATGCGCGCGAGATTTTAAACTGCGGATTATTTGATAATATGTATTATGAAAGAAAATTAATTATTCCTCGAAATTTTTTTTTTAACGCTTCACTCACTGTTTACAATTGAACTCTTATTGAAAGTGAGGTTTTCTCGACATATTGAAACATATTTCTCTATCATTGTTTAGTGATTACTCATTTTTATAAACAAGAATGTGTTACAAGACATGATAAATAATATGAAAGTATTATTTTACTTCGAGATAATCATAACAGAAGTCTCAAATAAATGTTATAGAATTTTTTTAAATGCGCACGTCACTTTGACACTTCGACGGAATGAAGGTCAGATACCGTGTTCCACACATCGTACAGAGCGAGTGTGGGCACAGTACGGATTTACGTACGATCTGCAGATCGTGTAAGCATTGTGTCGCTATACCTGCAGACACATTACACTCGTATGTCATGCGGCTAACGTGCGCCCGCAAGCACTGTTATCTAGGTTACATTGCTCCAAGGCACGTAGTCGTTGCAAAATTGAATTTAAAATTATTTCTAATAGTGAGTTTCAGATTACGCGAGTGAGGAATGTTTATGCCCCGTCTACCGCGACTTCCGGCTATCGATTGTGTCTTCTCTAGATCGGCTATGGGTCATTTGATATGCGCGAGTCTTGTTATTGCATGCGATGACTGATAGCTACCCCAGCGATTGTACACCTCTACTCTTGACCTTTGAGGAGTTCGGATCTTATGCGTTAACTTAACTATAGGCGATTCATTTAGTCAGACATTATCGGTTACATTATGTCTGACTATTCACGTGGTTATTCACATGAATAGTGAATGTTGCTTACCATTTGTTAACACACTTTTGTTATTATACTTGAATGTAGTCTTAATACTTTTATTTCTAACATTATGTATTCATAGTTTATAAACATAGGCGCTCAATAATTAATTGTTAATGTTTAATTATCGTATATTGGTAAACTTTATATGAGGTTTCTTGCTTAAGAATCACTGTTACCCATTGAGTCTTTACTCTCCAATGGTATTGTACTTAATTTACCTCATGATTTCTGCATTACCGTCAGTAGTGCATTTACCATAGTTTGACTCAGAATCGGATGAGTCTCGCTATACGTCCGACCGTAGATGATTACTACCTAACTTTTCTCAAAGTGATAGAGGGCGAATTTATTTAGAAGTTATCATCGTCCTTGATGAATTCCTAACTCCACCTTGAGAAAAACCCAGCTTCATCCCTTTACGCTCAAAATTTTACTTTACCGTTCAATTTTTTTTACAATAGTGACTATTATAAAATTTTTACTGAATGAGGTGATTTTTCATATTGAGTTTGACATTTTAATCCTCATCTTTGAAGGACTGGGTGAGTTGGGTCAATGTGCTTAATGCTTATTTTCTTCAAAATTCGCTTTTACGGAATGTTAGTTCCTTTCCTTTTAGTGAATAATGATCTTTCTGTACTTTTGAATCGTGTGTTTTCGACCAACGACAAAGCTTGATTTTATTTTACTTTCTAATACAATCCCTGCTGGAAGTAGAAAGATTGAAAAAGATAGAAATTGGCAGATTGGAAAAGATAGAACTATTCTATCTTTCTGAATGGGACACTTTGCATCCCTAAAACGCTATCTTTTTCTATCCCTCAGTCTATCTTTCTACTACTAATTCCAATCTTTTTCAATCTCTTTCTCTATCATTTTGTGGCCGAGACTCTTATCTTTTTCTATCCCTCAGGCTATCTTTCTAGTGCGAATTTCAATCTTCTTCTATCTCCTTCTCTATCCTTTCGTGAACGATTCTCTTATCTTTTTCAATCCCTTAATCTATCTATCTTTTAAGAACTTCAATCTTTTTCAATCTCTTTCTCTATTCTTCTGTGGCCGAGACTCTTATCTTTTTTTATCCCTCAGTCTGTCTTTCTACTACGAATTTCAATCTTTTTCCATCTCCTTCTCTATCCTTTCGTGAACGAGTCTCTTATCTTTTTCAA
>CAKNXH010064481.1:61576-86897 GCA_932178445.1 Andricus quercusramuli | reverse complement strand
GAAAAGGGACTACAGTGACTTTATCTTCAAAAAGTGACTAGTGATTTAAGGAAAAAATGTGTCTAAAAGTGACTGTATGGTAACCCTGATCGTTCTTGGCAGTTACTTAATGTGCTTTTAAAAAAATTACCTGACTTTCGAATTTTTTTTCAAAATCCCTGACTTTATCTGACAAAAAAAATGCAGTCATAAAAAAATACCTTACCCCCTTCTGTCCTTCATCAAGAGGCTGCACCTCGCTCCCGTGTTTATCTTCATCATCCTCAGGCAGTTCACCTGCATTTACATCTTCTTCAGGGATATCCTTTGAAACTGTGCCTTGTTTCGAAACAGCTCTTTGTTTCGAACCTATGCCGTGCTTCTGCCTTAGTCTATATATATGCTTAGAATGCTCGGGATGTCGCTTCTGTATACTTGAATTGAGACTTCGTCATACGGCGGTGTTGTCGTTCGAGCCCAGAGTTGGAAAGATTCTGAAAATTAGAAGAAATTATAGACATGAGTCGATTAGACGATCAATATATCATTTTGCATTTCTTGATGTTACGAAAAATCATACGACGTATAGGGAACTTCATACCGAATTTGGAAAAAGAGCAACATTCGTCTTACTAATTTGTTTGTAAAGTTACAAAATTTCAGACCCCGTACTCACTTTAGAGATCAGAAGTAGTGTTAAATTTAAAATTTTATTCTATGATCTATAAATGATTAAAACTTCTATTTATTTATCGCAGGCTTCACAGTCTTTTCCCTTCTACTCATATTTTCACCTGAATTAATTCCAACTGAATTAATAGAGACCAATAAGAAAATGGTTGATTATCTCGTTCAAAAATGAATTATTTTGTTGAAAATTCAAGTGTTTTATTGAACATTTGTCTTTTTGTCTTGATGATTTCACAATTCAATTAAAATTGTGTTTCTTTCTTTACTAACAGATTTATTTTTAATGATAATTCAACTATTTTGTTGAGCATTGATCTCCTTGGTTTAAAAAAAATGTATCTTCTTCTGTCGAATTTTCATGTTTTATGGTTCAAAATGTAACAGACTGTCTGGTTAAAAATTGATCTGTTTCGTTTAAAAGTTAACTTTTTTCTTTAAAATTCACATTTTCAGGATTAAAATTCAACTTTTTTGTAGAAAAGTCATATTTTTGGCTCGAAAACTAAATAATTTGTTGGAAAATTCAACTATTTGACTAAAAAATGACGTTCTTTTTAAATTCGTATTTTTTGGTAGAAAATCAATGTCGTGGTTTAATGACGCAATTGTTTGGTTAAAGATTGGACTTTTTTAGTTGAGGATTTAAGTATTTTTTTATTTTAAATAAAAACATTTTTTTGTGAAATATCAACTATTACATTTTTCTATAAAAATTGATCTTTTTTCTGAAAATTCCACTTTTTGGTATCAAAATTCAACTATTTGGTACAAAATTAAACTGTTTTAGTAAAAATTGATGTATTTGGTTGAACATTGATGTATTTTGTTGTAAATTGATCTTTTATGGTTTCTACTTTCTAAAAAATATATGTATTTAGTTGACAATTCGTCTTCTTTGGTAGAAAATCAATTTTCAGTGATAAAAATTCACCTTCATGATCGGCAATTCATATGCTTTAGTTGAGGATTCAAGTATTTTGTTGAATAGACATCTTTTTTGGGTACATTCAACTGTGTTTTAATTAATATTAGAACCTTTTTTGTTTAAATATCAACGATTACATTTTTTATTGAAAATTAGTATTTCCAGGTTAAAAATACCACTGTTTTGTAGAGAATTCGTCTCTTTGGCATGCAAAATCAACAGTCTTGTAGACAATTTGTGTATTCCTTTTGCTTTCATTAAAAAATAATTTTTTCACCTGAAAATTTAACTATTCGATTTTTGGTTGAATATTGATATTTTTCAGTTCAAAATTCTAATATTTGGTTAAAAATTCATGTATTTTCTTCAGAAACCCTCTTTTTTGATACGAAAATAATTATTTTAGTTTAAAATTCAACTGTTTGGTAGAGAATATATGTAGTTTGTTAAAAAATTAATCTTTTTGGTGGAGAATCAAGTTTTTTGTTAAAAATGCAACTGTATGGTTAAAAATTAATGTAGTAGTTAAGGATACAACTATTTTGTTCGGAATTCATCTTTTTTGTTTTATTTAACTGTTTTTTATTGAAAATAAAAATCGAGTTTGATTGAAATATCAACTATAACATCTTTTGTTGAAAATGAGTAATTTCAGGTAGAAAATGACACTGTTTTGTAGAGAATTCGTCTATTTGTCATGATAATCCTACAAATTTGGTATAAAATTTAACTGTTTTGTTGAAATCTTAACTATTCGTTGACAATTCAGCTGTTTTCTTAAAAGCTCTTTTTTTTGCTTGGGAATTCAACATTTTCGATGGCCCCTAATCAGCCTTTCAGGTAATTTGTAGCCAATTAGCGAAGAATTTTACACATATTTGATAAGGGAAAGTGAAGAAATAGTGACATTAGCAAACAATTGTGATAAAATAGTGCCTTTAGAGTCATTTTTTCGAAATAGCAGCAAAATAGGGGCATAGAATAAAAAAATTGTCAAATAGTGTAGTGATAGCGTCCGAAACTTGAAACTTCTGATATATAAGGGGAAAAATACTTTACGATATGGTATTGTATATAGTAACAAACCTTGTATCGCGAATATTATTCTAGGATTTAGAGTGGACGTTTTTCAGGATTAAATTTTCTTATCCTATTTGAAACTCCTCCGGTTACCGTGCTGTTTAACAGAGTTTTTAATCCAAAAGTAGGGTCTGCTAAATAACAGATAAAAGTAGGAGCGGACTTAGCAGACATTTTTACGCTGTCGTATTTCCTTTGCTTCAACCATACGTCATGAACAAGGTGAACCTGAAATCAAAATAGAGATTTAAAACAAATAACAATTCTAGAGTTTTTAACAGGAAAGAACATCAAACATGCAGTTGCACTGGTGTATGCAGATTCATACTCTGTCTCCCTGAATGGCCCCAACTTTTGCGAAGGTAGTTTTGCCAACATTGTTGGCTGCTTCGTTTTCAATATCTTCTATTGTTTCTGTAAGCAGATGGAAAAGGTATGTTTACGGAGAAGTTCATAATATAAATTGCCTTTAAATTGTGCAACATTTTTTTAACACTTGCTGTCTAAAGTTTTAAATCTTGAAAGCAGTTGATCTTGGAGGCACAGTTACGTCGTGTTAATTCTTCTATCTGTTCATCTTTCTTGGTTATTATTTTATTTTTCTCCTCTAATTCCTCACGTAGGCATCTTACGGTTCTTTTTAGCGCGTTTGGATTATCTTCCATTATCTGCCTTCCTGTATCTCGATTATCTCGATTATCAGAATCTTCATCACTCTTCGTGAACAAATCTGTAGTCTCTTGAGTCTTATTATTCGGAAGTACATTACTCGGGTTGCATGATCCGCCTCCTTTGCGACTCTGAAAAAATATCGCATCAATGATGTACGCATTCTAAACTATATTCAGGAAAACAAAATCTTAAAAATGAAAGAAGAATTTGGGATGTGAAAAATATTTAGACAAAATAACATACGCTTAGGTCCTTTTCGTTGTCTTTCTCACCAACAGTACTGTCGCTGGTATTATTGTCGCTTTCGGCTGAACTTTCCGAAGATTCAGGTTTCTGTAATGGATACGTTAATAACAGATGGAATAAATTATTAACAAAATTAACATAATGGCATAATAACAGATAGAATAAATTATTAATAAAAATAACATAATGAAATAATAAAGTCTAAATAGCACTCACTTCTGCGTATTTTGCACTTAGTTTACTAAGCTTTGATTTCGCTAAAGCTGACACCTCTTCAAGCGGTGGTTTATAAGCACGTTTCTTAACATTTTTTGTTGGAGCCGTCGCTGCCTTTTTGGTTCGAATATTTTCGATTTCGGATTCCGAAGTAGCTGAATGGATGTATGCAATTTTTTAGGAAATAATTCTGCCTTATGAATGAACTGAAAATTACATCTATTTTTGCAACTTCTTCAAAAATTACTTTCTTGGAAAATTGAAAAAATTGCCCTTAAATCTTTCAGCTTCTTGTTTGATCTTGTTGGAAATATTTTTAAATATTATTTTTAAATTAATTGTTTTCAATGTTAGAAACAATTTAAAATTTTCTTTAATTTTCTCTTAAAATTCATTAAAAAATATTTAAAAAATTTGACATTTTTCCCCGAATCTTAAAAAAAAATTTGTATTCAAAATTCTTAAAATCTTCTAAATTTTTTAAAACAATTTTAAAAAATTCACGTTATGCCTATGTCTTTCTAAAATCTTTTAAAGTTTTTAATTATTATTAAATCATTTTTCAACATTTTGTTTCGAAATATTGGGAATTCATTTTAAAAGTTTTACAATATTTTTCAATTTTCTCTTGAAATTACATTTTCAAAACAAAACTTAATTTCAAAATTTTCAACAAGAATTTTTTCCTAACAAATTTTTAAATTCTGCACAAGTGGAAAAATTGTCTTAAAGTAATCCGGGGTTTTTTCCGAAACATTTGGAAATCATCAAAACTTAAAATAATCTTTCGAAATAAAAGCCTAAACCATTTATAATTTTCCCACAAATCTTTTTGAAGTAATGTAATTTTCTCAAATTTAGTTTCAAAATAATTAAAAATATTCAAAATTTTGTTTCAGAATTCGTCGAAAAAGTTTTTGCTCATAATTTAATTTGTTTTCTCTCTTTGAAAATGTGAAAAAGTTTAGAAATTATAGTTTGGTATAGCCAAATCTGCAAATTATCAAGGACAGAATTCTTTTCCAACATTAAAAAATCATTTACAATAGTAATGTTGTCTTTCATCAATAATATATAGGAACGTTTAGAAATAAATTTTATCATGAAACAAAACTTATTCTTTTGGAAAGTTTGATTTAGGGAATTGATGGTGCGGAAAATTCTTAATCTGTATTAATAAATAAACAAACTGAAAGTAGTCACTAAAAGTAATATTCATACAGCCTCGCAACTAATCAGGTTTTCGACAAAAATGTGTGATATTTTTGAGATACATATTTGGTAAGATCACTTTTTTCAGATAGAATTACATCAAGCGATTAACTATTTTTTCTTATCTGATATACATTAATATACATCTTCTATAAAATCTCGTGAAATTCTTTGGAATCTTTTAAGATATATACTCTGAAATCATTAAAATCCGTTGGAATCCTTTCAGAAATTCCTGCAATCTGTTGTTAAAATCCGCTAAAAATACATGGAAAACTTGTAAATCTTTTTACAACCCTGTGACATTCGACCCTGTCACATACGGATAACTCTTTTGAAAAAAAAGTTATCCTTATCCTAAAGTATTTGAAAAGTTTGAAAAACTCCATACACTATACATAATATAATGTATAAAGTTTTTCAAATGCGGCAAGTGGAATTCTATCTTTGAAGGACAGAAATTTGCTGACAGGGCATCTACACATGCGACTCAACTCGCTCACGTGCCTCGAAGTGAAGTCTCAAGATTATAAAAAATTTAAAATTACCAGAAAACACGTTTGGGAAAAATAAATTAAGCTCCACAATTCTAGCTCAATACAAAATTCATGATTTCAGGTATATCTAGTTTAAAACTCTGAGGGTAGTTTAAGTAGTTTAAGTAGTTTAAGTAATAAAATGACATACCCTGAATGAGAGAGAATGAGAAAGAATGAAATTCAATGTAAGACAGAATGAGAGAGAAGATGAAGGATGATACAGTGAACGACCTTTGGTAAAAATGCACACATGCATATGAGCATCAGAACGTTGAATCGGGCATAAGCTAAACTAGAATTCACACATGCTGTGTTTTGCACGGCACGTATATGGAAGGAAGAGGGTATCTCGATAGCCATTGCACGCACACTATCAAGCGTCAACTCCACCGTGTCGCCTCGATGATGTAGCACAGAGTCAAGCGTTCGCCATCTCTCCCGTTCTCCATGCTATCCCTTCCCTTGAAACTACCCCGCGCCAAACCACCCTTATAATAGGCAGATTTCGCAAAGGCACAACTTTGGCAGGAATAGTCTGATTTTAATGAAACTAAAACTGGAAACAACATGCAAAATTCCACACATGACAAAAGGGTTGATTTTAATACAGGGTGATTCACACTTCATCATACACCTTGTATATACAGATTCCTTGTCAAAAACCAAACAACAAATTACAATGGCAAAATGTTGTACGCTCAATAGTTTTTAAACTATTGATAATTGCAGCGAGCCAATAGGAGGTTGTTATTATCGCGCGTTCATGAGCAACTTGCGCGAACGAACTGTTGATGTCTTACTTCAAGTTAGTAAAAAAAGTCGTAACAGTCAGACCAGAGACAAAAGGTTCGAAACAACGTGAAGTTCGTTAAACATATCACTGCCACTTGTTTGGGGAATCCCCCGATTTAAATACTAAATTTAAACTAAATCTAAACTAAATTATTACAGATAGCAAATCTCAACTTTAAAATTCATTTTTAGCTGCAGTTTCATAAAAAAATGCAATGCATAAATCGAATATCTTGTTTCAAATTCTGCAGACATAAATTTCAATAAAATTTTTATTTACTCGTTCTAACCGAAGTCTTTTCTGTTTTTTAAAAGAGTCTGAATGTTATGTAAATTAAAATCATCATAAAACTTGAAGCAAATAGACTACTTATTTAGGCTTCTAAATAAATTATCACGGAAGTAAGTTCATTCCATTCTCTAATCTTATAGTCATTGTTAATTTTGTTAAAATACAAGTAACTGAAATTCTTCAAGGAATGGAAAAGAACGACTTGTTCGGGTAGAATAAGTGTTTTTTTATTTTAGACTTGTTAATACATTTTCAAGAAAGAAAGTCTACTAAGCTTAAAGAATGTTAGTTTTTTAGATTTAGAAACATTCGATGATATTCAAAAACATTTTAAATATTCAAAAATGTTACAGGGAATTGTAAAGAATTCTGTGGAATTCAAGAATCGATTACATCATCACTCGCTGGAAGCTAAGTCCTCCACATAACTTGAGTAATTGGTAAATAATTAGGAAATTTAGAGAAGTTAAAAGTTTTCAAATACCAAATAATTCAATTTCTATTCTCATAGCTTGAAAAGTATTAAAAACTTTTTAATTTTTAATGAAAAAATTTTGAAGGAAATTCTACGGAATTCGGGAGAATTCTGTGGAATTCAAATAACAAGTTCAGCTTCATTCACTGCTAGAGTAGCATTCGATCTAACTTGACTAATTTTGCAGAATGCAAAGAATTCAGGAGGCTTCTACAGAATTCAAAGCAAATTATGCATTTAATTCAGGTAATGAACTCCTCGAGAAATATTTTGCAATTTCGTTGGCAGTGAATGATACTTGATAATTTTCGAATCTCGTTTAAGTGTGAAGTTGCACCAAAGAGTCAAAACCTTCTGCAAAAATAAACGGAGGGAAAATTATACAATCTGAACAGGCATTCTCATACTAACTTGAAGTAAGACATCAACAGTTCGTTCGCGCAAGATGCTCATGAACGCGCCAGAATAACAACCTCCTATTGGCTCGCTGCAATTATCAATAGTTTAAAAACTATTGAGCGTACAACATTTTGCCACTGTGATTTGTTGTTTGGTTTTTTACAAGGAATCTGTATATACAAGGTGTATGATGAAGTGTGAATCACCCTGTATATTCCTAATCGGGATGAAACACTTGACCCGTAATTTATTTCAGAAATGGAATTCATCGAAAATAAATTCCATTCAAAATGAAGAAATGAATTGCAAATGTTCCAAACTTAAAACAGCTCAGCAAAATTCCAGACTATTGGCAACATCCTGTCCAATTCTGAAAAAGTGAACAAAGAAATTTTAGTCACAATCCTTGTTGCAACAATTGCAAGAATGAAGGTGACTGACCCAACTCAGGCCACTTGAATCTTGCTGTCATTGCAAGTAAATCGGCATGGTAACTGTAGCCATCGAAATCATGCCATCTCTCTAACCAATCAAAATTGTCCACCTCAAATTCCTTCCCACCATTTTCACCCTGCGATGCACCATCGAGGCGCATCGACCATAAATCAATATGGCAGTTTAACGGGGATCTTGGTTCGATCAAGGTCACTCCGGGAATTTTTTACCTTTTCTCACGGGGAGAATTCTACTCGCCCGTCCGCGGTTCGGAACTTTTGTCACTTACGCGCAATCCTTCAAGTCGAAGTCCCGGACTCAAACAATAATTAAGAAATTAGAGTTTTAAACGTAGCCTGAAATTGAATAGCTTTTCCCGGGGAAGTGTAAAGAGATCTTGTCGTGGGAGCGTGAAAAGAACAATTGGGCGGACGTAAATAAATCTCCCTCCGATGGGTTAAATCGAATCGGAAAAACGTAGACGGAAATTTAAACGTACTTCCTCTTCCTCTTTGTTCCATTCGTGCAAGGTCAGTTTAACGCTTATATGTGTATATATGTATACATATACATATATATGTGTATATATATATATATATATATTCCAAACGGGGCCAGAGGAAGATTGTTAACGACGGTTATTTAGGTGGAGAAGAATTAGTTTTCAAAATCGAATCTCAAAACGATTGGGAAAACTAGTTCCGTGCCACTGAAGTACCTGACTGGAATATAACAACGAATAAAGGGTTAGAATTTAAATGCACTCTCCCCCTTTCGGTTAGAAGCGGTTTGTCGTTATAGCTCAGCCAAGTAATAATGGAAAAATAAGGTGTCGTGAGTGTTTATGCAACACACAAAGTGTCGTGAAATTGAGAGACTAGAGTTGCTCTACTAAGCAACGGTGATGTACAAATATCAAATTTATCCCTATCAAGAAGAGCAGAAAATTAATAGAAAATTGTCTCTGCGAACCTCTACTCTTCCTAATTGGTAGAAGTAGGACTAGGATTACAACTGCAAGGTAAGGTTGAAATGTATCGATTCAATTTTAATTTTTATGTCTTTTACCTGTAAAATTGTGAGTATTGAGCACGTACCGTTATTGAGCCCAAAAGTGTACGGGATTTATTAGAAGAGTTTTCTTGTTGTTGAATGAACATTTTACGTAAATTAAAAGTCTTAGAGTTGAAATATTAAAAACGATCTGTGATCTTTACCATTGATTTTAACCCTCTTCCCAATAAGGTACAACATTTTTCAGTACGAAAAGAAGTGAAAAACGATCCCATAAATAAAAAGGAGTACGTAAACAGTACTCTGCAGTTTGGTAGCCTCCCATCCAACTATTCAACGTGACATTTAAGATTTCTTACCCTTGAAATTCAAGACATAATTCCTTTTATTAAATTGAAAAATTCTAAAGATTAAACGGGATACTTGGTTCGTAACAAACCCTTTAAATCCGTAAAAAAACATCACATCACGTGCATCCTAAACTACGACCCAAGACAGATTTATGTGTAAATGTGTTCGGTAAACGTTAACTGAAATTAAAATCTTACACAAAGCAAATAATAACTCACGCGCATGTAGGAGTACAAACATTTATTTTCTCTTATATATAATGTCGGGCAAAGGTTTCTGGACATCTATTTCCCAATAGGTTGAACAAGCACCCTAGTTTTAATAATAGTAAACTGTAGATTTTCTCTCAATTATTGCATAAAAGGTGATAAAAGTACCCGTTTTATGGGCAGAAATGAAAGCCAGTATGTGTTAATTTTCTTAGAAGTTGTTCGAAAAAACGTCAAATGTTAATGTTTCCGGAAATTATCAATAAATTCGGAAATAACCCATTCTTTAATTGTTTTTATGCTAATTTTGAAGATAATTTTCTGCAAGACTATTAGAATACTGTTCTATCAATTTTTTTTATTCAGTTATGAAAACCTGATTTTATATCAATATTCATAAGTTCTTTAAATTAAGCTTAGGTTTTGATTGCATCGAAGGAAAAATTCTAGAAATATCTTATCCAGTTACTAAAATAATTGAGAAAATTATCTTTAAAACTAGTACAAAGAGATTAAAAAATATTAATTGCTTTTTGGTTTATTAACATTTTTCGGAAACATTAATATTTTTTTTTTTTTTAATGACTTCTAATAAAATTAATATATTGCTTTCAATTTTAGACCATTAGGCATATAATTTTATCAGGTTTCGTGTAGTAAGTGGAAGTAAATTTAGATTTGAATATTTTTTAAATTAGGGTGCTTTTATAATGTATTGAAAAAGATAGGTCTAGAAACTTTTGCATAGTAGTGTATTGCATTCTCTTATAAACTATCCAATGTAGGTATATTCTATTTCTCTAAAATTAAAATCTATCACTTATATCCCGAAAACAATGAGTTTCCACGATTTTAAGAAAAATATAATTCTTAAACAAATAATAATTGTTTGAATAATTAAAAATTATTTACAAAATACTTGGAAACTCGTTCCTTGACAATTAAAAATAATACTTGTTAAAAAAATCCAAAGAATACCGTTTTTAGTATGAATTTAATAGAAAACTGCTATTTTGCAGTTTTGGGTCACTTTCCAAGCACAATAACAATGGCTTGAAAGGGGGGTGGGGAGTCAAAATTAAAACTTACTTGATGGAAATTATTCTTCAAACATGCGCTAGGAGGTTTTAATACTTTAATTCACAAAAAGTTTGTGACAAGTAGCTCTTTTTTTCATTTTTTTTGAAAATTAAGGTTTTCTCATTTAAAACCCCATGTTCATTTGAAAGGCTCGGGGCACGGGTTGACTTTGACAAAAAAAGAAAACGAGAAAAATGTTGAGTTGATAAACTGTGAATATAACTTAAGTATTTATTTTTAAAATTGAATGATATTTCGACTTTTAACAATAGAATAACAATAGAATTGATTTTATAAAACGATTATGAATCTGTTCATAATTAAATAATTTATAGATTTTTACGTTAGAAATTGAACTATTTTGATTCGAAAGCCTTAGTAATTAATGAAATGTTTGCATCCGATTGAAACTTCAAAATCTTTTTTCAATTTTCAAAAACATTTTGATTAATATATTCATAATTAAATGCTTTAACAAAATTTTTGCTTCAATATTTAACAATATTTGACTGTTTATTAAAAATGGGAAATTATAAATCAAACATTCAAAAATAATACTAAATGGGATTGAATTATTTTAAATAAAATAAACCTCGAATCTTTCGAATTCCAGGGTGTTGAATGTAAACTTTAAATTTTGCATTGTTTCATTTTTTTTAATTTTGAATTTGTAAATGACATTTTTCAATTTATATTTTTCAAGAAACAACTTATAATCACTAAATCGTACTGTTTTCAAGTTAAGATGGTTTGAAAATGATATAACTTTAAACACTTACAAATTTCTCTGAAAGATCTCTGGACAAGCTTCGAGGTTCACTATATCCGTTACAACAAATTTAAAATGAGAAAGTAAAAATGAAATATTCAAGAATAAACAAATTGAAATTGAATTATTTAGAATAAAATAAGCCTCGAATCATTAAGATTTCAGAGTGCTGAATGAAAACTTAAAAATTTGCATTGTTTCATTTTTTTTTTAATTTTTATTTTATAAGTGACATTTTTGAATTTGAATGTTCCAATAACAATGTAAAATCCTTTAATTGTAGTGTTTTAACCTAAAATTGTTTAAAAATGATATAATGTTGAACATTCAAAAAATTTATTGATTCATTCTTGAAACTATTTTATTTCCTAAAACGCATTCTCTCCTTTGCCTGCTTAGTCAAGCTTTGTTTATGAAATACCGATGCGGACCGATATGAGTTCTCTGAAAGAACCCATTGTGTTGCAATTATGTTACGCATCTACATTTGGAATTAGGCTAATTATATTTCATGAAGAAGAATAATAAAAATTGAAATCTCATTATGAAAAATTCATTATTATGACACTTATCATTATTATTACACATCTAAGTACTCAAAAATTATAAGAAAAATATTAAAAATTGTTTCTTTTTTCAAATTAGACACAGCCTATTTTCCTCCTGTTTGTACACGATTTACAATTGTTCAAACAATTATTATTCGTTTGAATAAGAGTGGGAGAGAGAGCGAGAGAGAGAGAGAGAGAAGCAAGCCTCAATTCTGTGGCATGAGACACAGCGCGTGTGTCAGAAGCCTGCGTTACACTGTCTACTCGTGGTTTCATTTGAAGCAGGCGCGACTCCCCATATCGAGGTCTAAGATGTTTACACATCAAAAATCCCTTGGAATTTTAACATTGATTTTAAAATCCGTTAGAATTCCTTAATTTTGTGTAAATCTTTTCATACATCTGAACGCCATATGATAAATCTTCCGAAATCCGTAGAAGCTAGTCTCTTGAAGTGTAATTTAATTTATTATCCCTGAAGTTCTCTAGAAATTTGTTAAAAGCCTTTAAAATCTTTTAAATATCAACGGTATGCTGGATATGCCTTCTTAAAATCGTTTAAAATTTTCTTAAAATTCTGAAGTTTTAAACCACTTTCCAATTTTAAAAATTTTCAATGAAATACCGTGAGAGTGCAAAATTGTAAATTCCAAATTAATTAATAAAACAACTATGCATTCAAAAAAATGTTTGAATTAAACAAATTATTATTTTGATATAGAGTGAAATAAATATTTGTTTGATGCAAAAAAGCAAACATTTTTCTGGGTATACGAGATTTATCATTTTTAATTTTGTAAATTGAAACATTTTTTTGCGGGTAAAACAAGAAACGTTTTTTTTTCATGGACAGTGTTTTGAAGCAATCGGCAATTAAAGAAAAATAAACATGAGAACATTGGGAGATTTTTAATCTTTGGAAAAAATTACCCAATTAGATGTTGACAATTAATCACTTCTTTCAAAATATTCTGAAATCGTCTTCCTGAAATTTTCAAAACCGCAAAAACTATAAAAACGATTTTTCGCGAAAATAGCGGAATAATAGGGAAATAAATTCTTTTAAATCAAATTAATGTAAGAATCCAACATATTAAGTAGAGTTTTCAACCGAAAAATATTAATTTTCTACTCAAAGAAATAATTATTCAACAAAAGAGTTAAGTTTTCAGGCTAAAAATTAGAATGTTTCAGAAAAAATTTGATTTTTAAACCAAAAAAAAGGATTCATTTTAACAAAAAAGTGAATTTTCGACACAAAAAGTGAATTTTTAACCAAATAGTTAAATTTTTGACAACAAAAATTAATTTTTATCTAAACAGTTACATTTAAAAGCAAATTGTTCAACTTTTGAGAAAAGATTAAACTTTTACTAAAAAAAATTGAATTTTCAACCAAATAATTATATTTTCTAACTACAATGATGAATTTTCAAGAAAAAAGTTCATTTTCAACCATCTGCCTTCATTTTTTACCAAAATAATTACGTTTTCAAAGCAAAACGACGAATTTTTTATAAAAGTTGAAATTTCAACCCGAGAAGTGCAATTTTCAACCAAAAAAGATGAGTTTTTAATAAAATAGGACGAATTTTCTGTCAAAGAAGAAGAATTTTCGGCCAGTTGAATTTTTGGCCAGGAAAGATGATGTTTAATAAAAGAACTGAACTGTCAACAAAGCACTGAACTTTTCAACTAAATAGTAGCAATTTTACCCAAATAGTAGCATTTTAACATACAACCAAAAAACATTTAAAAAAAAAACAGTTAAATTCGTCCTTTTTGTTTTTAATTCCTCTTTTGGTGTTAAAATCTAACAGAAATCTTTCTTGGTCAACTGTTTGGGTAAAAGTTGAACTGCGCTTTGTTGAAAATTTATTTTTTGTTGACGAACGTTTATTTTTCGTTTTCATTATTTTCGATTATTTTTCGTCTTTCTCAAAATAAAATTAATTTTCATGGTAGAAAATACATGTATTTGGTTGAAAATTAAGCTTTTTTATTAAAATTTCACATTTTCGGGTTAGAAATAATTAAATTTATACATTTTTCGTTGAAATTTTTTTATCACAAATTCAACAACTTTGTTAAAAAGTTACTTTTCTGTTTGAAAATTCATCATTTTAGTTGAAAATTTGTCCTTTTTTGTATAAAATTTATTTTCTTGGTATAAAATTCATGTATTCAATTGGAAATTAGTTTTTTGTTTTATTTGAAAATTCATATTTTCGGTTTAAAAAGTTAAACTGATTTGTATAAAATTCCCCCTTTTTTGAAAATATTTAATCATTCAAGCATTTTTCATTAAGAATTCATTTTTTTTTAATTGGAAATTCAACAATTTTATTAAAAAGTAATTTTTCTGGTTGGAGATTCATAATTTTAGTTGAAAATTCTTCTTTTTTGGTATAAAATTTATATTCTTGGTAGAAAGTTAATGTATTTGTTTGAAAATTAACTTTTGTTTAAAAATTCATATTTTTGGGTTAAAGAATTAAACTGACTTGTAGAAGATTCGTCTCTTTTGGAAAATATTTAATAATTTACAAATTTTTCGCTGAGAATTACTTTTTTTATTGAAAACTCAAAAATGTTGTTAAAAGTTATTTTTATGGTTGAAGATTCATAATTTTAGTTTGAAATTCGTACTTTTTGGAATAAAAATAATCTTCTTTGTATGAAATTCATATATTTCGTTGAAAATTAAGCTTGTTCTTAAAACTTCATATTTTCAGGCTCAAAATTAAACAGATTTGTAGAAAGTTCGTTTTTGTTTATATTTATTTATTTTTTTTTTTGTTAAAAGTAGAACTGGTTAAAAATTCTTTTTTCTTAATATTTCGGCGTTTTTTATTTAAAATAAAAATCTTTTGGGATTCAAATATGAAATATTACCTTTTTAAATGTGAATTTATCTATTTTATTTAAAAATTCGACTATTTCTTTAAAGATTAACTTTTTTGTTTAAATTTTTATCTGACTTACCTAAAATTTTCAATTTAAACAAAAATTCCAAGAATCTTATACAAATTATAATTATAATTTTGCAATGCTAGTGAAACTAAAAAAGATGGCCGAATAAAAGTTGCTTAGTTTTATCTCTGGTTTTATCCTACATTTACTTTTTAGATTATCACTTTTAACTGATTGTAGATATAGGTATATTTACGTAACTATTTTGCGATTGCAGTTCATTTTGTAAAACGCTTAAATTTTCCCGCTGAAAAATGGAAGGAATCAGAATGGTGTGTATTTATTATGAAACATTATAAAATCATAATATAAATATGTTTTCATTTTATTAATTAAACACTTTCTTTCTCGGAAAATTATTTCTTAAGCTCGTATTCATTTTTTTTATTTAAGAATTTTTTATATAGGCAATTTGAACATTAATTTCTTTGTGGCTTTTCGTGCCGCATTTTAGGTTATGTTCGTTCGCTTGTCAAATTGTCGCTTTGTGTCGTTTTACATGTTTTCCAAAAGTGTCTCGTGAAAAGTATTTTCCAAGGTTTTCCGCCGATTTTTTGGAAATTTATTGAATTAAGTTCTCTTCTGTGAGTTGGCGTTATTTAATTTTAAAAAAAATCTTCACAGAAAAGCGGTATGTATAAACAAAATCACTTTGAAAAATCCTAAAAATATACAGGAAAATTTTCTTTCGATGTTTTATTTTTTGTGGGTTTTGACAAAAGATTTTAATGAAATTTACATTCTTCTAACATATCCGAGAGGTTTTAGAAACTAAGACCTTCGAAATTTGTGTCTTTTAATACGTGTAACCTTTTAATTTTTGTCATAAATTTACCTTATATTTATATTCGATTCTTTTCGATTTAATTTACATATCGTTTAATGGATTTCAACGAAAAAACTTCTTATTAAAATGATTTAATAATACAGTAAAATCGTATTTACGAGCAGTCCAAAATGTACATATTTTATGAAAAGTTAAAAAAAATGAAACGCAATTATAATATCTTTTTAAAATAATAAAGTGTCTCTTCCTATTGCCTTTTCTGTCAAGATATCATTATTGATAGCATAAATAAAATTTTAAGTACACTGTACAATTTCAAATTGAAAGCTGCGAATAGTAAAATCATTTATTATTTCAATGAGGGGGGGGGGGGGGCCTATTTTACTGTTTTTTATAAATTAAGAAATTAGTTCAACTTTCAAAGAAGTAGTTGCAAATTTTCAACCGAAACAGATGAATTCGCAACAAAAAAATTCAAGGCAAAAAAAACTAATTTTCCATACGAAACAATTGAATTTTCTGCCAGAAAATATGAAATTTCAACAAAAAAGTTCATTTTCAACAAATTAGTTAAATTTTCTGTTAAAATTTTTTTTTTAATTCATCTTCAGGCCAAAAAGGTAAGTTTCAACAAATAAGTTAAATTTAGGACCAGAGAGATGAATATTCTAATAAAATTATGAATATTCAAATAAAAAAGACGAATTTTCATCAATATACATACATGTCTAACCACATAGTTGAATTTTCAAACGAAAAAAGATTACATTTCCACCAAAAAGGATGACTTTCTTAATTACAATTCTAAAATTTTGTAACAGTTTATAACTTGTAAATACAATAATATGATTCGGGTTATATTTACTTTTGAAGATGACCTGCAATGAAAGATTGAAACGTACGTCGGTTTAAAATTGACAAATAAAGTTATGATTCTTTGACATCTGAATCCATTGCTTTTTATTGGACCGACCAAATTAATTAAATCTTTTGGAAGAACAACTTCGTTAATCCGTTTTTATTGAGTATTCTACTATTTGGTTAAAGACTCGTCTTTTTTGTTTAACTTAAATTATTTTTTATTCAAAATTAAAATCTTTTTTGTTTTCAAATCATTTCACACGTGAAATCGCAAAATCTCTCCGGGAAGAAATAATATTCTTTTTCAGAGGAAATTAGGCGGTATGTATTTTTCCGATTTGCAAACAAAAATGTTGCTGAAAACTAATGCGTATTTGAATTTTGTGCTTTGCTTTGTTACTAAAATTCCGTCGGAAAATTGAAGAAAAGTTAAAGATCGATTTTCTCAAAAAAGACACCTTTCAATTTTTTGCCCATTTTTTTCAACTTGTGCTTTGACAGCGAAGATAACTATTAAGTTTGATGCTTGCCAAATAACTTTTGTGGCTAGGAGAAATATTTTTCAGATACGAAAATTTGTTGAGATAAAAGTTTGTTGATAATTCCTCTTTTTTAGTAGAAAATTAATCTTGTCCTTTGAGAATTTATCTTTTTAGTTGTCAATGTAATTATTTGATTGAAAATTCAACTGTGTTGTATATAAAGTTGATTGTCTTTTTTAGCCTAAAAATGTTACTATTTGCTGGTTTAAAATGTATGTATTTTGTTGAGAATTCGTCTTTCAAAGTAGAAAATTAATCTTCTATGTCGGAAATTCTACATTTAGGATACATTTTTTTCTGTATTGATTGAAAAATCTTTTTTTGTTCAAGGTTCAAGTATTTTGTTGACAATTCGTTTTTTTTGGTTTAATTCAACTCTTTTTTATTAAAAATGAAAATCTTGCTTATGTCAAAATAGCATCTGTTACATTTTTTACTGCTGAAAATTTGTATCTACATATTTGAAGGTAAAACTACTTTTTAGTTCATATAAGATACAGTTAAATTCGACAAAAATACCCCTGCGCCAAATCGTCTCATGTTATTTTTGGATGACCCCTGAATAAATTCATGAAAAAATGTAGTCCAAAAAAATTACGTCAGATAGTAGGTTGGGGGGGGGGGAGGTCAAAACTTACGGATCTGAAGAAAAGGGGGTACGTGGTTTAAAATTTTAGAAAAAAACTAAAAATAAGTTAGACTTAATATAAAAAATAGTACTTCCTTTAGGTACAGAGCTACAATGAATGAAATTAACAAAGACGAACCCGATAAGCGACGGCGAAGACATCGAGTGATTTTTGATGCAAACTATAATCCGACAAAAGTACATTCAACCACTAGATCGAGATGGGAAAAAAAGCTGAAGCTTTTTAAAGGGAGTTCGATAACTGGTAAATATACTAAGAATATTAAAAACATGAGAACATCAGATTCACTATTAAAGTTACACATTAAATCTAATTTTTCTTTGTCCTATAAGGCCTTAAGAATATATAATTATAGTAATTTATAGTTTCTTCGGTTTTGTTCTATAACTTTTAATTAAAAAAAAAAGATAGTGCCCATACGTCCGTGTTCAAATTGTAAATTCCATCTTAAATTTGTCCGTATATATATGCATTGATTGGGTTTCCGGTGCACGTTTGGTCAGATTTGACACTTTTTGGTTTTTATGGAACATTGCTGTTTGCCTTTTTTTTACACCTGACGAATACTGTGCGTTGAAATGAAAAGTAAATGACCAGAAAAATTATTTCTTTTTGGAAGAAAATTTTAGTTTTTTAAAAAAATTATTTTTTGCTACCATTTTTTTTGTAGGTAATTTTCGAAAAACCGAAAGTGCCAATATCTTTTATAAACATTATCCTACATCATTATGCAAAAAATGTTAAAAATTAAAAATTCCTGAAAATTACACGGAGCGATCGCATCAAGAGCTGCCACTGCTTTTGGCACGAGCGGTTAGTGTAAAAATAAATTTTTTTGGAATGGCACGAGCCACAGTTGTCAACGCACTGACCGCTCGATAATTCACACTAGCCACTCGTGCTAATGGCAAAAGCAGCGCGAGCTCGGTAAGTATTGCGTTTAGCCCGGCCAGTTCTTGGAATTGGCAATAATCTTTCGTGTCATTTTTCAATAGCGCGTGGTGTCAAATAACTAACGTTTAGTGACAACCGCGCACTTCGCTCGACTCATTCGCCGCATTAACAAATATTGAAAGTTTTTAGACGATTCATACATGGTGAAACAACAGTTCAAAAAATTATGAAGAAGTCAGTAAGTTCAGTATACCATTAAGCCATTTCTCTTTATTCGGGGTAGGCGTGACAATACCCGATTCGGGTAGTGTTTCTAGGTGGATAGTTTCTTGTAGTAAATAACTACAAGTGTGGGCTCACCACACCCACGACACGCCAACAGCACGTAGTTAGTAGTATTCCCGGACGGTCACCCATCCAAGTATTAACCGCGCCCAACACTGCTTAACTTCAGTGATCTAACGAGAACTGGTTTTTTCAGCGTGGTATGGCCGTTGGCCATAGTGACATTACATAATAGAAAAATATGTAAGAAATTTACTTTTTTTTTAGTTCTCATATAATTTTAATTTTCGCAATACAATTTGAAGAAAATATTTTTGAACAGAACTTTCAGAGTAGAATTTTCATCAGAATCATGTTAATTGATGAAATAGGCACAATGTAAAGAAAATATTTTTGAACAGAACTTTCAAAGTAGAATTTTCATAAGAATTCAATTAATGAAATAGGCAAATTCATTATAAAAATTAATCTTGGAAATAATTCCATCAATCATATCTGATAAAATTTGATTCAATTTCATTAGATCCATCAAGAACAAAAATTAACATAGAAAATCTGAGAAGTAACACTTGCAATAGAAAGCTGCGAAAGTAAAATTTCCGAAAAAAAATTAAAATTAGAAGATTCTCAAGAAAAGGGTAAGATTTGAAGGTTGGGAATAAAATTTTAGAAGTAGAACTGTAAATAATTTCATTTATTTTTAAACTTCCAAAATTAATTATTAGAATTTCTGGAATTATACCTACAAATTTTTGTTTAGATCATCGGATTTCTAAATTGAAACTATAATGATTATATTGGAACGAAAACAGTAAATCACTTGCTAACCGATCTTAGCCACACGTTTATTGATTTATGATTAAATTGCACGAATATCAGTCATGACGTGCATGCAGGTTAGTTCTTCTCGATCAGCATAGTGAAGTTTGAAAAGAAATGAAAGATGTTGCGGCGAATGAGCCGAGAGACCAGTGCGGTTGTCACTAAACGTTAGAGCTATTTGACACCACGCGCTATTGCAAATTAACACGAGAGATTGTTGCCAATCCCAAGAACGGATCGGGTCAATCGCAACACTTACCAAGCTCGCGCTGCTGTTGCCATTAACACGAGCGGCTCATGTGAAATCGCGAGCGGGCAGTGTGTTGGCAACTGTGGCTAGTGCCATGAAAAAAAATGTATTTTAACACTAACCGCTCGTGTCAGAGTTTCTCCGTATAGTAGAAGCCGTCACATTTAGACGTCTTGAACTTCGAGGCAATGGTCAAAGATACGGCACTTTATTGTTTTCGATTGTTCTTGTTAGGGACTTTTTTTGACACTTTTTAAAAATGATTTTACTATTATTTTGAGAAAAATAACACCAATGCTACTATTTTCTTAAATTGCTTGCTAATGCAACTATATATTTAGTTTGGCTTCGAACAGATTTTCAAACTTCGCTATAGTTGGCTAGAAGAACATATCCGCCATCCGAAAAATCGAAATTTCCAAAAGATTTCAAAACATTTTGCAAGGATGTCTAGTTATGCCAGAAGATTTCAAAAGACTCGAAGAGGTTTTGAGGCTTTTAACTGATTTCAAGGATTTGAAATATTTTATGAAATTTTACATGATACCAAATATTGCAATATTAAAGAAATTGCAAGGGATTTTAAAGATTCCGATGAAAGATATCAAAGGATTTCACAGACTTACAGGGATTTTAAAGATTACGATGAAAGATATCAAAAGATTTCATAGACTTGAAGGGATTAGCAGGGTTTTCAAGAAATATATGACTTCTAGGGAGGGATATGAAGAGTTTTTTTCTGGATTTCATGGAATTTAATAAGATATTAGAGGATAAATGTTGAAACATTTTTAAAGGAATTTTAAAAGGTATTGAAAATTTCAAGATGTTGGAGGGAATTCAGAAAATTTATAGAGATTTTAATAAGATCTAATCAATTTGAAATATTTTAAGGATTTTCAAGGATATAATGTATTTAAAAATATTTCGACTGAGTGAGATTTCAAATATATCTTTAGGATTATCAAAAAAAACAATGATTTTAAGGTATTTTGAAATATTTGAAGCATTCATAGGACTTATTCAAAATGAATAAAAACATTCCATTAAATTAGAAGAAATTTGTATACATTTCAAGGGATTTAAAAAAATTGGGAGTTTTTTCTGGGATTTCAGAAGATTTCAACAAAATTCAAGGGTTTTTGATAGATTGAGGTTGATTTCGAGAAGATTTCAAAGGACTTCAAAGCTTTTACGGTATTTAACAATTATTCTAGGAATTTCAAAGAGTATGGAAGAATTGAAGGGATTTTAAATGGATTCATCTCATTTTGTTAGATTTTAAGAGTTTAAAAACAATTTCGTAGGATTTCAGAAAATTACAAAGTATTTTGAAAAGGGATCCAGGATATCAATGACGTTTCAAAATTTCAAGGGGTTGAACGGATTTCTAAAGTACTTTAGGAAATAGATGAAATTAAATTTTAAGGAACGAATTTAAAGAGATTTCAAAGAATTAAAGCGATTTAAAAAGATAGATGAGTTTTACAGGGATCTTAGAAGATGTCAACGGATTGTAGGGGTTATTAGAGGATTTCAGAGGACTACTTCCATGCGTTAAGAATATTTTAAGACATTAAAAAGGATTTAACGCTTTTTATGGAAGACATATATTGTATACAATGTTAAGAAAGCAGTTTACTGTATATTCTAAATGTAATATTCCAATAATTGCATGTCACTTTTTCAAATTCCTGAAATGAGCCCACAAAGGCCTGTAGTCGTTAATGCCACTAACTGCTTTTTTTCCTGTTCAGTTGCTACTTAAATTTTTTTTTTCTCTTTCTGATATTTTTATTATATAAAGTATAATGATTATTATAATTGTGTACTTTTTTTTTATTCTCATGTAGATACCCTTTCATCACCGAGTAGCAATGGCTACGAAGAAACAAAAAGGCAGTCAACTGCTGGCATATTGGATCCTAATGTCAATTTAGATTCAGGAAATCTAATGGACAACAGTTTATCGGACACAGAAAGCGACGCTTCGAAAGTGAACAGTCTTTCAACAGAAACGGTCGAATTAGGACAACATTCTAATTCCCGCGGATCCACCTTCAAGAGCATTATGGAGAACCGAGAAACATTTCACTCCACTTCATCATCAGATAGCGATAATTGTTGGGAAGACTGGAATGATTACGAAGATTCTGAAGACGAAGGGTATGATGGAAGTTACTTAAATGATGAACAAAAGCAATCCTTCGCTTCTTTCCAAAAAATGAGTCATGTCATAATGTTTCCTGAACCTCAGTTATCTACTCATGACGTATCCCTTATGGTCATGGCATACAGCATTCGTTATCATCTTACGTACAAGGAACTTCTAAAAAAGTGCTCTCATGTATCGCATCTTGTTACACTGACCTTGAGCACCGATGGAGCTCCTGTTAATAATAGTGGGAAAAGTTCTTTTTGGCCAAAGCAATGTACCATTAACGAATTGCCTCCTAAACTCCGGTTCAAATATCCACTTCTGGCTGGCCTGAGTATAGATAAGAAAGAACTATCACCCGAGTTTATGAATGCTTATATGAAACACTTTTTCAATCAATTAGAGCCACTAGGTGAGACGGGGCTTCAGATAAGTGATGAAAATGGATCGCCTATAACGTTAACCATTGTTCCTTCATGCTGCCCAGTTGACTCTGTAGCTCGACCAATTTTACAGAATAGGCTCCAGTACAATGGATACTTTGGATGTAGTTGGTGCTACGCAAATAGTGTCTACGAAGATCATGCGATGCGTTATCCTTTGCGAGAGAAGGATGCAAATATAAGAACTGACAGAAGCCATAGAAATGACTATGAGAAAACAACCAAACCTAGCATGACAGCAGTACGTGGAGTGAAAGGATATTCAGCATTCCTCGCTCTTTTAACGTTTGACATGGTAAGGGGCTTTCCAATTGATTTTCTTCACTCGGAGCTTCTAGGTGTCGTAAAATATGTGTGGGATGTTTGGATTGAGACTAAACTTACAACGCCAGAGAAACTCAGGGATTTAAACAAAAGACTTTTAAATATAACCCCTCCACGAGAAATGCATCGTCTACCGAGAGCTTTCTTAGAGAAGGCCAAATGGAAAGCTTCTGAATGGCGCTCATGGTTACTTTTTTACTCTCTAATCTGTTTACAGGGCCTTGTACCAACAGAAGTATTGAATCATTATTCTCTGCTCGTAGAAAGTATCTTCATATTGCTACAAGATACTATGTCTGAGGCCGAACTGCGTCTATGTGAAGAAAAATTAATTCTTTTTGTTGCGAAATTCCAAAAGATGTTTGGAAACAGCGTCATGACTTTCAACTTACATAGTTTGTTACATGCGGTGCAATTAGTACGGATGACGGGTCCTTTGTGGGCCACCTCAAGGTTTCCTTTCGAAAGTTCTATTTTTTACCTCAAACGGGCGATAACTGGCCCAAAGGGTCTGTATGATCAAATAGCAAAAAGAACACTACAAAAACTTACTTTTAGTTATACGTGCAAAAAACTTGCGTCCTCTGATACCTGTATAGACTTTTGTGAAAAAATTTTTCCTCACCCTGACTGTAAAAACGCGATCAAGACAAATGACAACATTCTACTTCTCGGGTCTCTCGGAGAAAGTAAAGATGGTGTTCAACTATTTGACCGTTGTGTTTATAAATCTTTAGTTTTTCACAGTACAAAGTACACTAGGCCTACGAAGACTAACGACACTTTTGTTACGTTAAAATCTACTGAAATTGGCGAAATCGTAGCTTTTAAATATGAGAACGGTAACACGTACGTATCTTTAAATTTGTATAATGAAATTCCTGATGAATTACTATCAGTTTCTCATATGACAAAAATTCAGCATAGTAATAAGTCAGTGGTCACCGTTCCTATCGAATCTATTGCTCATAAGTTAGTATTCATGAAACTCGCTGATTCTCAATATGTCGCTAGATTGCCTAATAATGTTGAATTCCAATAATTTACGTGAATATAATATTCTCTTTGATTAAATTATTCTTCATTGTTTTATTTTACAGAAACCCACTGAATACACACTTTATTCTATATTTCTATATTTTATATAGAAAAAACAGAAAGAAGAATAAGATACATTTATTATAGGTACAAAATTGACAATAACTAGAAATTTTCTGTTTCGTATAAACTGAAAAAACGATAAATTTAATCTCAATTTAAAGAGTTAAAATTGACAACGGACAGAGAAGGGAGGATTGTGAAAAATTGGCATAGATTTGGATTAACGTCGATAGATGTTATATACGATGAGATAGGGGAGATAAGAGTGTAAAAAAGACGGGTATTTGAATTCATGAAGACATAAAAAAACGTAAATAGATAAAGGATAGGATGAGATAGAGTACAGAGGACTGAAAAAGATAGACGGGAATTCAGATTTAAAACGAGATAGAAAAAGATTGACGTAGGGCAGGGTGAAATAAAGAAAAGGAGATTGAAAAAGATAGCCGGGAATTCATTTTAACCAAGTGAAAGAAAAAGATTGAAGTCGATAGATGAAGGATAGGATGAGATAGAGACGAGGGGATTGAAAAGGATAGACGTGAATTAAGATCGACCAAAAGGGATAAGACAAGATTGACAAGGCTAGATAAAGGAAAGGATGAGATTGATAAGAGGGGATCGAAAAAGATAGATGTGAATTTAGATGAGCGTAGAGACAGAAAAAAATTTACGATAGATGAAGGATACGGAAAGACAGAGAAGAGAGGATTTAAAAAAGATTTACCAAAAGGGATAGGAAAAGATTGACGAGGCTAGATAAAGGATAGAATGAGATTGATAAGAAGGGATTGAAAAAGATAGATGTGAATTTATATAGACAAAAAGATAGAAAAAGATTGACGTGCATAGATCGAGGATAAGAAGCGATAGGGAAAAGAAGATTGAAAAAGATAACGGTAGTTTAGATTGATAGAGAGATAGAAAAAGATTGACGTTGATAGAAGCAGGATAGGATGAGATAGAGAAAAGGAGATTGGAAAAGAAAGACGTGAATTTATATAGACAAAAATATAGAAAATGATTGACATGGATAGATCGAGGATAAGAAGAGATAGAGAAAAGGAGATTGAAAAAGGTAAAGGGAGTTTAGATTGATAGAGAGATAGAAAAAGATTGACGATGATCGAAACAGGATAGGATGAGATAGAGAAAAGGAGATTAGAAAAGAAAGACGTGAATTTATGTAGACAAGAATATAGAAAATGATTGATATGGATAGATCGAGGATAAGAAGAGATAGGGAAAAGGAGATTGGAAAAGATAAAGGGAGTTTAGATTGATAGAGAGATAGGAAAAGATTGA
>CAKNXH010064481.1:0-47218 GCA_932178445.1 Andricus quercusramuli | reverse complement strand
AAAAATTGCACCCGCTCCCAGCGAAATCGCGGTAAAATTGCAGCTGTAACCCCGTCTCACGACCGTGAGATGGGTGGTTACAGTCTGCGCGAACTCAATACGATGATCCGGCGAAAGTCTCGTGCACCCTGAGGACACGGAGCGACCCAAGGACGACCGCCTTCTGCATTCTCCCTGCAAGTGTCTGAGCATTTTGTTGACACGCAGGGATGCTTTTCAGGCTATTAACAAGTGAAACCTTGGCACCTCCAAGAGCGCCAATGATCAGGACGATTAGCTTAACAGAATCTTCCGGGTATAACCGTCGCAACTCCCTCATAAGGTCTTTATACCTTTCTTTCTTTTCTTTCTCCTTTGCTGTGACGTTTTTGTCCGCTGGTGCCGAAAATTCGATAACGAACATGGTTCATTTCTCGAAGTCAAGAAGAATCATGTCAGGCCTCGAGTGCGCAACAGAAACAATTGTCGAGAATATGAAGTTCCAATATATGCGGCACTTCTCATTTTCGACAATTGACTCTATTTCTCTTGGGGCGTTCAGCGGAGAGGTATTTGGGCTAATGCCGTAAGAG
Organism: Andricus quercusramuli; assembly: GCA_932178445.1. NCBI lineage: Eukaryota > Metazoa > Arthropoda > Insecta > Hymenoptera > Cynipidae > Andricus > Andricus quercusramuli. Next base: position 46,646 of record CAKNXH010064481.1, on the reverse strand, counting down.
TGACAGAGATGGTAATAAAGCACTCTCAGTGCCGCATTGTGCCTTTGGATGTAGGTTGTTCCCGCATGAGCTGGACAACTAGATAGTATGTGTCCTAGATGCTCGGGGTGTTCATGACACGCTCTGCAGCTATCATCGGGAATATCTTGGCTCAAAATGTGGCGACGGTATGCTAGAGTGGAAATGACACCATCTTGACATGCCAAAATGAAGCCCTCTGTGTCCGACTTCAATCCGGGTGATCTAAGGAAAGCAAACGTCAGCTCATACGACATCGACTGATCTTCCACATTTCTGTGGAAGATGCCGTGCATCTTCTTGTCGAGGAGCTCTTCGCGGAAGTTTTTCTCCTGTGCTTTCTCAATCCGGGCCTTCAGGAGTGAGTATTTAAGATGGATAAGATTTGATGCATTTCGCTCACTTCTGATATTGAAGTCAAGGCCGAGTGTTTCAGCAGCCTCTTCTGCTGCTTTGTAAAGAAACGCCCCTTTGCCTACTTCTTCTTGTTTTCTGACCATTTTAAGAAGAGGATCTTGTCCATTTGCGACAATATGTGCTGTACCCAGAATAATCCTGTTGTGAAGACATTCAAGATTCAGTATTCCACGACCACCTTGACGGCGTAAGATGTAAAGTCTTGGAACAGAAGACTTGAGGTGCATGCTTTTGTTCATGTGCATAACCTTTCGGAACCCGATGTCGAGGGATCTGAGCTCGTCCTTCGTCCATGGAACTACTCCAAATGAATAGAGTACTACTGGGACGGCAAGCATGTTCGTTGCAGATACTTTGTTCCTCGCCGACAGTTCGGAAGACCATATCTGTCGGAGGAGACGTTTGTATCTGCATCGGAGAGTATCCTTTATAGATGTTACGTCCTGAATGCGGCTTTGTGGCACGCTCAGGTATGTACAGGTCTCTCCAGCGCAAAGGTGTCGTATAGCGCTTCTGTCAACGAGTTCAGGATCTTCGAGGATGCCGTTAAGTTTTCCTTTTTTCAAATTAACCTTGGCGCATTTCTCTAACCCGAACTCCATTCCAATCTCTTGAGTGTTCTGTGACAATTTTTAGAGCTAGATGTAGTTTCTCTTGATTTCTAGCATAGAGCTTAAGATCATCCATGTAAAATACATGAGTTACCTTATGCTTATATAGAAATATAGACATATAAATATACCAGTACTCAAAAAACATTGTCGTATTTTTTAATTCTAACCTTAAAATGGCGTCGAAAAAAATTATAAAAAATTTTTGCTTAAGTTAATAATTACCGAGTAATTAACAATTGAAGATTAACCAGTAAGAAGCACGCGTTAGAAGGTCGACAGTCCATGTGCCATCGATAAGAGTGTGTGCAATGTGCATAAACAAGTTCAGTTCATATAATTTCTCCTCCGTTCGCTTTTCCAGTAGGTTGTGACTCTCTGGTGTAACTTCACACGTCAACGAGATACAAAAATTTAAAGAAATATTTTCCAAAATCAACCAAATTGTGAAGAATTTTCTTAAATTCAGCAGAATTTTCTCACAATCAGTGAAATTCTCTCTAACTCTGTAGAATTCTTTTGATTTCAGCAGAATTCTTTTGAATTCAGTAAAATTCTTTTGAATTCTGTATCATTCTTTTGAATTCAGTATAATTCTCTTTAATCATGTAAAGTGCACTTCAATTTAGTACAATTCTCTGAGGATTGACAGAATTCTCTCGAAGTCAGGAAAATTATCTTGAAAACAGCAAAATTGTCTTAAAATCAGTGAAATTCTCTTGAATTCAGTAAAATTTTTCAAATGAGCGTAATTCTCTTGGAATCAGCAGCATCTTTCATGTTCCGCAGAGTTATCTTTTCAATAATATTCTGCTAAATCTGAAAGAAAACATGATAATTTGACTAAATTCGAAAGAATTCTACCAAACCTAGGAGAATTCTACTGAATTTAGGAGAATTAAACAAAGTTTGAGAGAATTTTACATATTTGAAGGAAAATCTACTAAATTCAGAATGAATTCTACAATACTCAAGAGAATGGTGTTGATCTAAAGAGAATTCTGCCGAACGTTAGAGATTTCTGCTGAATTGGAGAGAGCTTCTGACTGGTTAATCTTTATTTGTCAATTACTCGGTAATGATTAACTTGAGCAAATTTTTTTAAAAATTATTTTCGACGCTATCTTTTTGTTAGAATTCAAAAATACAACCGTATAACAACCGTGCCGAAAGCTGAATGGCACCTGAGTGAGGTGTCTGAAACGGTGACTCTGGGATACCGGGCGACCTCGCGGAGTACCAGCCTTATCCTTTCATGCGGAGCTCTACAAGGATGGACGAACCCTTTTCCCTAGCTGCTCGTGGGAACAACAATGACAACACCAAACATAGTTGTAGTAAGTGCGGTTCAAAACAATCAAACGCGCAGGGCTCCCGACTACGGTTCGGATAACAATCTTTGATTGTCTTTAAATGTAATCTTCAGTGCGATGGGTGAAATAATCAACACGTTATAAAAGTAAAATTAAGATACCTTCAAGAAAATGAGATCAAAGAGAACCGGATATATAACAATTATTTTTATAATATGTTAGCAACATATGCTATAAGAAAATGTATTCTAAACTTTTCATTTATAAAAATGTTATAAAAGATATAGTTATTGTGGAGTAAAGTTTAGCATCATTAGATTAATTTTACCTTAACTGTGGGCATTTTATTCAGAAGTGTCTATTTGTCCCGAAATTTCGGTATTACTAGCCAAAATAAGCACCTGGGCTATTCATCCCGATATTTCCCTATTAATAGCCAAATCAAGCATCTGGGCTATTAATACCGAAAATTTTCGTTTTCCTAAGGGGCCATCCATATACCACATGGACAATTTTTCACCACTTTTTGACCCCCCCCCCCTTTCGTGGACAGTCGTGGAATTTCGATGAATACCCCCCCCCCCTTTGCTGTCCTCTCATATTTCTATTTTCTGAAAATATAGATATTATTGGTCTTCAAAAGCAAGGACGCCAAAAGGAGCGATGATAAAATTATCTTTATAATTTGGGGGTTACAATTTTGTATGCGCATGTGTGGCATATTCTAGCACAAAAATAGACGAAGAAAAAATCGGCAAGACCGAGGTATTTTAAATCACAATTTATGAAGATAATTTCAGTCAATACCAAAATCATAATTTTCAAAATTCGCTGTCTTTTTACTTTCGATTCCTGGATCTTGTCGATTTTTTTTCTAGTGTGCATTTATATGCTGAAAAAAATTACATATGCTCAGAAGTATTTTAAACCACAAGATACGAAGATATTTTCGTCAAATACCATAATCAGAATTTTTAAAATTCTTCACGAACTTAGAAAGGTGTTATGAGTTTTTACCTTTTAGGTACGGAACTTGCGAGATTGATATTGTCAAAAGTTATATCTACCTAGGCACTCCATTCACCCAATCTGCACTTTTTTTCGGGGCAAAAGATGAAGCTGTTCGTAAATCTAACCTCGCTGTAGGATCTACGATTACTCTAATTCACAGATTAAAACTTAATTCATGGAATCCTATTATTCGACTTTTCGATAGTCTTGTATCCAGCGTTCTAATGTATGGCGCACATATTTGGAGTCTCAGGTATTTATGTTTTATAGAAAAAGTTCAAACCGCTTTTTATAAGAGAATCCTACATGTTCCACAAAATACTGCTGGATATGCTATTAGATTAGAAACAGGTGCTTCCCACCTTGCGGTTCGAGTTTTTGGGTCAATTCTCAATTGGATAGGAAAAATTCTAATCATGTCCGACGATCGATATCCTAAGAAATGTTATTTAAGATTAAGAGAACTGGATAGACTGAAAGATGATTTGTCAACCCTAGAGAAATACAATTGGGCCCGTCAGGTTAGAAGTATATCTAAAAAGATTGCTCTAATTCTTTATCCTCAATTAACCTTGCGAGAAGGACCTCAGAAATATTTAACTCTGTCAAGAACACCACTCGGTTTCATCAGAATTATAGCACAATTAAGGTTAATAAATAAGTTCATTCCCAGACTTATAATCAAGAATAAAACCTGCAGTTTGAACGTTGATGGTTATTGTATCAATTGTTACGAGAATATTCTTAATACAGAACCTGTGTACCATCTTTTAGTAGAATGTCGATTTTTTAATACTGTAAGATTTTCATGTATAAGCGAGAGTAGGGATTTGTGTGAGATAAGGAATGCCTGGCTGAATATTCTAGACAACCCTGATAAAAATTCTCTCAAGAAAATGATTATGTTTGTTAGTAAGTTCCACGAATGAGCATTATAATTAATTATATAGTAAAATGTCTTTGGATTTGCTTTCGTTGTAAGCATGGTTTAAATCCTCTGGGGTAATGTTTATCATTAGCCTTTAATTTAATTTTTTATTTTTATTTATTAGAATATCAGTTAGTTTTAGAATTGAACTGTAACCTATTTGTATGAATCAGAAGATTCTAAAACAAATAAAGCACTACTACTTGTGTTATGAGTTTTTTTTCGGAAAAAGGGGTGAATTAAATATGAATTACCTTTTAGAAAATAATCAGTTCAAATCCGCAAAAAATTGGAAAGACTTTTCTGACCTTCAGATATGTAAAAAAATTAAAACTTAAGAAAATTTAAAAACCTGCATGGCTATAGATTCCAAATTAACTATTTACTTTTTCAAGATCCCAATATGATAATTTTTCGCGTTGTAACGATTTCGAGTTCCAGAATTTGTTTTTTTCGACCTAATCTATTATACATTTCTTATCGGAAAACCTTTTTAGAGATGCATTGATACCTCGAATTTCCCTTTCCAGGAGGCAAATTTTGACGACTTGGAAAGGAGTCGATAATAATATATAGAGTCCAGATAACATGTATGACGGGTTATCTCTATTTACAAATTAAGCTTCCATATTTCATGATAAAATAGTAAGATATTGTACTATATAGCTAAATTTGGAAAGAACTTCATGTAAATGGAAGTTCTAGATTTGTCAGTCAGCAGGGTTGTTCAGTGATGCGTTACTTGAGATTTTGTACGTGTAATACGTCAAAAATTTTGAATTTAATTTATTTCAAATTGAATTGATTTATATTGAAATTTCATAAATAATTATGCAAACTCAAATTAATAACGATCGTGCACTTTTGAATTTAAATCGGAATAAGTTTTAATAGTTGAGGTAATGTGAATGCTTAATTTTGTTTAATTATAGAGTTTTAATAACAAAAATTCCTTACAAAGTTCTCACTGTGACTACTTGAGGATTTTGACACTATCTAATATGGTATCTACTCCAAAAACGTTCAACAATTCCATATGTTTTGCGAATGTTAAGGGTAAGAAATTTTTTTTTTTCATTGCCATGATAAAAAATAAATACCAGATAAATTTGGCTTCAACAGAAAAAAGAGGTTAGGTTTATTTTTTCGGTTGTACTTACCGCGAGTATAATTGCCGGAATGCACTTCTTCACTGGATTTACACGATGGAATAACATTAAAAATTCCGGAGGAATATAAATATCGAGACGATGTTTTAATCATTAAGGAGTAACATTCCAACAAAACCAAACCGGCAAAAGTTGAAAACGCATCTTTTCGTGGTGAAAAACAGTCGACATCGGTTGACCGGTCAGCAAGTGGGCAATAAGGGGGTAAGGGGAACGAACGGAGATGCATCCAACTTCGCGAGTCAAATCAGATTCCCACCTGAATTGACATTTGACTAGGTTTGTTTTATTAAAATTCGTAAATACGAATTCCATGTAATTTTGATGTCGGAAATTAAAATTTATGTAACCGTAAATTAAATTTTCAACTGCATATAATTTTCAATATTATTCGATCATTCTTCAATCAATCAGATTGAAAATTAAAGTGCGAAGAAAAAATAATTTCACTTGAAATTGAATGAGGACTAGAATCATTGAAATTTTTTAATTGATAATTTATGTCATTTTAAAACAAGTTGAAAAATAAATTCAATTTATCAAGAAATTTTTCAACCCGATGGAATTTTATTTTAGGTATATAAGCGAGGAAAATATGAAAATACCTAAATTAATAATTATGATGAAGTTGGAAATTAAAAATAACTCAGAATAGTTTAGAAATCATTTTTATATTTGTATGGTAGTTCGAATCACTCAAGTTTGATAATTAGTGGCATTTATAAAAAAATGCCTGTCCCCCTTGGCGCATACGATATTTTTCCTCGTATTTTTCATAACAAATGGATGATTTCAGACATTTCTCGAAATATAGTCATGATTTCAGTCGATATCAGATTTTGAATGAAGAAGCATGAAATTCATGTTAACTTATTCCAAATTTTCAAAAATTCAATTAAAAAATCGGTGGAAACTGTTGGTAATTTACAGTAATTTTGGAGATGATTTATGGTATCTTACTATAAATTTCCCAAAATTCAATTTAAAAATGTTTATAAATTTGCAGAAATTTATGGAAATTTTCGGTCATTTATGGTAATTTGAGAGGTAAATATGGTTACTTACATTTAATTATCCAAAATTCATTGTTTTAAATTAACTGAAATTCATGAAAATTTTTGGTTATTCATGGTAAGTGTACAGGTAAATATGGTAACAAACCATAAATTACCCAAAATCCAATTTAAAAAATTTCCATGAATTTCGGGAAATTTATGGAAACTTTCGGTAATTTACGGCAATCTTACAGGTAATTTATGGTAACTTAGGATAAATTACCCGAAATTCAATTAGAAAAATTCTATAAATTTCCGCAAATTGTCGGTAATTTACGGTAATTTGATTAGTCATATATGGTAACTTTCCATAAATAACTGCAAAATTCTATTATCTGCAACAAAAATTTACTCACAGTTTCCACGGTGAGAGGGCTGATAATCGTAAAATGCGAGCTCATAGATGTATAATTTTCATTATTCACCTCTGACGTCGCTTTTCAGTCCCCGCGGAGTAAAAAGTTGAGCCTTAGCCCCACTTCACAGGAGTCGAAAACGGCTGAAATCATGCATGTGTCATACAAATTAATTTTTCATGCATCTTCATGATGACGAAATGCGACTCATAAAGCTGGCAGCATGTATCTATGTACCGGGATGGCAAAATAAGACTCATAACGCTCGCAGCTAAGTGACCATCACTCAATGCTGACGAGATGCACGCGTTCTCGCACGCATTGCATGAGAATCACACCATGCGGGTGACATGCTTTGCACGAATTGTTATCTGGGTATATTGTGAGAAGAGGAAACGAATATATTTAACAAAATTTTTATTTTTCGACTGTCAAAATTATTGAAGTAACCAGTCTTTCAAAATTTCCTAGATTAGGCATGAATATATAAAGCTAATATTTGGCTAAGTTAAAGCTAGTATTTCTCTAAAGTGCTATGGACATATAGTAACCAGTCTTTCAAAATTGCCTAGGTTAGGCATGAATATATAAAGCTAATATTTGACTAAGTTAAAGCTAGTATTTCTCTAAAGTGCTATGGACATATAGTAACCATTCTTTCAAAATTGCCTAGGTTAGGCATGAATACATAAAGGCTTGTATTTGGCGAAGATAAAGCTAGTATTTCTCTAAGATGCTATGAACATATAAATATAATTTTTTTAAGTATTCTTAAATTTATGAACTCTTACATTATATGTGAACTATAACATTAAAAAATTTAAATTACTGCCAACTGGCGAATTAGCAAAAAGACTTTGGATATACATATATCACTCTTCATCATCTCCATCAGATCCACTAACCATATCATCATTTCCGGGCTCGGCGTTAGTCAACCTATTGAGTAGGGCCAATTGGTTTATAATCTCTTCTTCGTTTAATGCATTATTTAAATTCTCGCACGAATTTTTTTCCGTATTCTCCTTCTCCTCTTCATCCTCCATTTCGTCCTCTTCTGCTGTAGCCGTGCGCTTTCTTAATGATAATCTGAACCTTTGTTTCGCCGATCGAAAAACCTCTTTCATTTCCTCTTTGTAGCAGTTCTTATTTCGTGGTAATTCAAAATTAGGGCAATCTTTTGCAGCCTCTGAAAGAAAAAAAAAATATTAGTATTTACAGCAAATGATTTGAAATAACTTTAATGTAAATAATTTAATTAAAAAATAAAAACTTACTATATGTAACTTTTGAGATTCTTGTATCTCCAAATTTGGCAGTTTTATTGCTACCAAGCCATGTGAACTGAGAAATTAATTCTTCAGTCATGGTAATTTTTAATGCCAGACTAAAAAATTCTCGCAATTTAGCTGCACCTCGTCGACCTTTTAAATAGTCATACTGAAACAAAAATTTTGTATTAGGTTATATACTGCATCTAATGATTCTGCATGTTTACAACGCCTACAAATGCAACATTATAATGTTAGAGCACGCATTGGCTTGGAGTTCTAACACGATACTTAATAATGCAATTATGTAAAATTCTTACCAGATCACTGCGCAATTTTTCATTTGTTTTACATTCAGCTCTGTCAAACTGTTCTAAGGTATTCAAGGGGAATCCTTCCAGTGGTTCAAAGAGTTTATCCGAGAATTTTTACATTCCTCTAGGGCTGTTCATCTAAGATCATTCTCTTCTCCTGCAGTTCGTTCTTAATTTCCTTATTTCGTTCAATGATCTCAACATTTTGTTGCTTTATATTCTTGATTTGACATAAAATCTCTTCATTTTCTTCCATCGTCCTTTCTCCTATCTTTTCGATTTTATCAGACATAAATGAAATATGTTTCCGTTTTAATACATGAAATAAAAATTCTATGTAGAAAAATAATGAATCTACTTTAGCGAAAGCTTCGAATTGAAATGCATTCCGAATCAATCCAAAATTTTCCGAATCATTGTGAAATTTGTATCCGAACCGAACAGTTTCATTCCGACCTAATCCATAGGAAGTTTTCAATCCCAATGAATCTGAAGTCCATTCAAAATCAATCCGAACCCTTTATCCGAATGAATCCGGTCAATCAGAATTAATCCGAACCTCCAATCCGAATTATTTAGAATTTCTCTGAATCATTCGTATTGATTCAGATAGACTGGATGAATTCGGCTTCATTTGGATTGACCGGATTCATTTGGATTAGTTCTGATTAATTCGGATTTACAGGATTCATTCGGATTGATTTTGAATGGGCTTCGGATTAATTCGGATTGAAAACTTCCTTCGGATTAGATTGGAATGAAACTGTTGGGTTCGGATACAAATTTCGGGAAATTTCGGATTGATTTTTTTCGGGAAAATACCGAATGAATTTCAAACCGAAGCTTTCACTAAAGTACTCATTGGGGATAAACATATAATACATAATATTAGCTTCATTTTTGTAGAAATAAAACTATTTTACTTACAGCAACAATTCTAATGTTTCAGCAAATGAATTATCTTCGTCTTGTAGTAATGGAGAGTCATGTCTACAAAAAAATAAACAAAATTTATCTCACTTGGCTTGAGAAAGTTGAATAGATATCTGATATAAAACTATTGTTTCAATTAGGATAATGTCTGGAATATTTACTTACAAGTTGCCTATATAAGGAATGCTGACGTTTAAGGGAGATTCTGTAATCACTGCAGATTTGACAGAAGAATCGGTTTTTTGTGGAGGGATTGATGTTTCATCTGTTGTGTGCTGAACGAGATTCTTTTTTTGAAATGCAGCTTGCTCAGTGATAGTTACTTTTGCTGTGAGAGGGTTTCCCTTTGGAGTTATTGCCTTATCGCCACCGCCCTTCATTTTATGTCCTTGCCTATATAATTGTAAAGCAGCTCGTAATTTGTTTTTTGTTTTCTGCTTCAATTGAGATCAAAGATTTAGTCCTTTTTTGTGGAGGACCATCGTCTTCAGATGTTGTTTGTAGGTGCTTCGGAAGTTCGCTTGTTCTACCGCTATTGGTAATTTTAATTCTTCTCTTGCGTGCTGATGACTTAGCATGTTGTTCAGATTCGCCTTCGATAGTGTTACAATTAAATAAGCAAATATAAAAAATCTCTTCAGAAAGACTGACACAAAGTGTATTTATGCAAAAGAAATTCATTTCTTTTATTGAAAGCCTTGTAACATGAACATTTCCCTTAATGGTCAATTTAGTGTAGCACTATGCATTGGTTGGTTGCCTTCTCATTTTTCTTTCCTCTTTTTTATTTTTGTCCGAAGAAACAAATTTTTTTATTTCGTTTTTTAGGAATTGCAATAAGAGCATTTTGTGGTGGTTGTCCAAATTTTATCATTGAATTCTTGTTTTATTTTCAAGAATTTCTTTATTTTGAATTGATTATTGGACGTTAAATGAGATTTTGAATTTGATTTTAGTCTGATTCAGAATTCTTGAATTTCAATTTAGCTGACTTGGATTGGAGGTCATTTCTACACGGGCTTTTTTTCCTTTAAATATTATGTTTTATAATCAGATCAAAGTTGCATATGGTCCTGAAGCCTTCAGAAAGGTTACATTATGGTGTGATGGCAACCAAAAATTAAGAGGATACTTCCTTCAAAATGGGTTTTTGATTAAATGTCGAAGAAATGATGTTTTACCTAAAAAGATATTTTCTTGGATGACAAAGTTAGAGATTTTGTTTTTCAAAGTAATTTTTCCAATAGACAATTCGAACATAATTTTAAAAAGTTCAAACTCTCAATGCTGAATTTACTGATCAAGGATGTTTCAAATCATGTTAATTTTTTAAAAGTAAAAATCTCAAAAATAAAAAGTAAATTAGAATTCTGTTTACCACAAGACAAAATCATTCATCTTCTAAAACATCAGATTTTCCTCAATGAAAGATTTTTAAACAATGATAAAAAGCATGAGAACAAACTTTCTATTTTGATTGATCAACAAACTAATATTGAAGAGCAAAATTTGAATTTACACCAAATTTTTGAAGAAGAAGATAAGGATCCTTGGTTTGTAAATTTAGCAAATATTCACATTCCTGATTCAGTTACAGACCCAGTGGACACAACCCCATAAACATCCCAAGAACGTCCTTGGGACGTTCCTAGGACGTCCAATGTCAGCCCAATAAGCGTCTCTAAGACGTCCAATGTCCTAAAGATGTCCTAAAGACGTCTTAAAGACATGGGACGTTCTCAGGAAATCTTTGGTACTGACATTAGACGTATTAGGATCATCCCTAGGATGTCAAAACGACATGTTCCAAAATACGTCTTAGGGATGTCCCGGAGACGTCTCTAGGACATCCTTAATTTTTGTGCCCACTGGGGATATTCTCAGATTAGGTAAAGGTTTTAGTAACCATGTGATAAAGAGTAAATCGAAACAAATGATGGAAATAGTCAAAGATGTTGAATCAAGTATACACAAAGTTCCAATATTGGATCAACAGGATTTCCGAAACAAGGTTTTACATTTGTTAAAGAGTTTTGTTGATAAAAATTATTTGGACATTAGTAGTATTGATCGTAAAATTTCTAAAGGTTTCAAGGTAACAAAAGATTTCCTTAAGAACAATCCTGATATAATTTGCATGAATGCCGATAAAGGTAATATTACAGTTTGTATGAAGAAATCAGATTATATTAGGGATATGGAGGATTTACTTTCCAATCGTGATAACTTTGAATTATTTAGTGAAAATCCGTTGAAACAATTGAGAAGAGGCACTTTCAAGATGCTAGACAATTGGAGACTGATATAAATACTGATATAAATACTGAGGACACAGTTCTTGCAAGATGTTATGGTTTGAGAAAGATTCATAAGGAGGGCTATCCTTTGACAATTGTTGTTTCAACTATTAACACTCCAACGAAATTTTTAGAACAAAACTTTAATTTGATACTTAAAGACTCAATTACAACTTCTAAATACAATATTAAAAATAGCTGGGAATTTCAAAAATCTATTTTTCAAAAAACTGTCCCTGATGACCATGTAATGATTTCTTTGGATGTTGTTGCAATGTTCCCAAGTATACCTCTTGAATTAGTTAAACAAGCAATTTTAAATAGATGGGACAAGATAAGGACACGTACTCGATTAAGTCAAAAAGATTTTATGGAAGGGATAGTTTTCATTATGAATTCAGCTTATTTTAAATTTAATTGATCTTTTTATAGGCAAAAGTTTGCTCCTCCCATAGGTTCAGTCATTTCTCCGATTTTGGCAGAAATGGTTATGGAAGATTTGGAAGCCTTTGCTTTCAAGAAGCTGGATTTTGTTTTGCCCTTTTACCATCGGTATGTTGATGACACTTTGTTGTGTGTTTTTGATGCTTTTAACAGTTTCCATCCAAAACTTCAGTTTACCCACGAAATAGAGAAAAATAGTAAAATCATTTTTTTGGACGTAGAAGTAATTAAAGGTCAGGATGGTAATATTATTACCAATTGTTATAGGAAAAATACATATTCAGGTAGAATTTTAAATTTCTTTTCGACTCATCCTTTTCAAAACAAAATTGCAGTCATCAAAAAATTAGTTGACAGGGCTCTAGGTTTGTCCCACATTTCATTTCACGAAGAGAATTTTAATATTGTTAGGAATATCCTTTTTCTGAATCATTACCCAAGAAAGTTGGTTGAGCAACAAATCACAATTAGAATTCAACAAATCAAAAACAAACAAAGTAACATTTCAACTACAGATAATCAGAAGGAATTGAGGGAATATAGTTCTTTTAATACTTTTGTTCTTCCTTTTTACATTCCCATCTAGAGAAGGTATTAGATTTGTGTAAAATTTGACCCCCCCGGTTTTTGGCAAATGTCCACGTTTTGAGACCCCCTGAACCCAAAAAAACAGGTTTTTACGAATGTGTCTGTCTGTCTGTATGCATGTGTGTATGTGTGTATGTGATGTATCTGATGTAGGTGATGTATGTAGATTTTTAGTCTGTTAGCACGATAACTTTCGAAAGAATTGACAGATTGGATTGGACTTTGGTATGCTCTTTAAGTATCCTAAAAGGAAGGTCAAGTTCGTTAGCCAGCTATTTTTGATGAAAATTCAAAAAGTGAGACCATTTTGAAAATTTTTAAGACCATTTTTTTTCAAAATTTGGGAATTATATTTGCGGCTGTTCATAGTACTCGGAAATTCGAACAATTTTTGCTCATGACATTTTTCAATAAAATGGAAATTTTCAGAGTTACAGAATTTTCAAAATCCAAAAAAAGAAACGAAAATTAACATTTGCAGCCGAAAAACGCACGATACGAGAAAAAGTCAAGATCAGAAAAATGTTTCTTTTTGCACGCCCTACAAGATTATCTTAACGACTTTTTGAATTTTCTCGAAAAATCGAAAATTCACATTTTTATTGCACAAAAAATAATTAAGAATCCAAAAATGCAATTTTACGGGCAAACTATGCAAGATACGACGAATAATGATTGAAAAAAGATTGTGTGTAAAAAAAAGATCTACAAATTTGTTATTGAACACTTTTTGATAGGATGAGCAGTTTTTGTTTTATTTGTAAGAAATTACATTGACAGTGAAAAAATCAGCCCGATAAGTGGGCACATTCTCATCAAAACTTTGCTTATTCCATTTCTTTTTTATCTCGTGTGTTTTTTCACAATATTTCATTGTTTTTATGTTTTCAATACTATTTCTAACCATTAAAACAATAAAATAATCATCATTAATGCTCATGGTACTTGAAAATTTGTATTTTTACATTTTCATCTAGAGAAGGTATTAGATTTGTGTGAAATTTAACACCCCTCCCCCCGGTTTTTGTTAAATGTCCAGTTTTCAATAATCATTTAAAAATTTATCATATATATGTGCCAAAAACAACTTAGATACTTTTTTTCGCCCCTTTTCAGATAGTTGGAGAAATCTTTCTGATTCATGATTAATTAGAAAGATACAGAAATGTACGCTGAAGTGAAGGAATTTCCTTCTTCACCTTAGATCAAATACAAAAGTTTACTCATTTTTATCTGAAGAACATAGAACATAACATATAGTCGTTGCGAAGCTCGACGACCAAATCTCGCATCTTGAGCGCGAAGCGCGAGTGTCTTGATGAGAATGTGTTCCTTAAGGTCGATAGAACCTTAAGTAAATTAGTTTCTCTTTCTATGTAAAACGTACATAATTAAACCAAAAGCAGGTCATAACGATTAAGCTAACTAAGAGAGTGTTAGCCCGCGAAGCGCGAAATAGCGAGCACACGAAGTTCGAAAACCCTGAGGAACCGAGCTTAAAGCGTCAGGCATATGTGTCCGAGCGCGTAGCGCGAGGTGAATATATTATCGAGCGCGAAGCGCGAGATTCAACAGGTGCGCGCCCTAAGGCGCGCTCAAACTTGCGAGCTGCGCGCGAAGCGCGCTATGAGAATGTGTGTATTCAATTCATGTTGAAAAAATTTAATACTCATACTATTTTCCGTATACCATTTGAAATGGATTCAATAATAACTTTTGGTGAAGATCCTTTAGATAAAGTTGAAAAGGGTGGTGTGGTTTACAAGATCACTTGCAAGATCTGTAAGATGACTTACGTGGGACAGACTGGAAGACTTCTTAATACTAGGGTGGAGGAGCACAAAAGTGATGTTCGTTTAGGACGTTGTTATAAGAGTGTTCTTGCTAGACATACGAGAGGGTTTTTTTTTATGTTGACCATGAGTTTGACTGGGATAATATTGAAATTTTACATAGCGAAGGTAATGAGAGAAAGAGGGAATTCATGGAAATGCTTTAGATTAAAAAACAAAATAAGTCCTCTATTAATTTAAAAACTGATTTAGATAGATTAAACAAAAGTTATTCAAGTTTGATTAATTACATTTAGTTTTCATGAGTCTTGACTTTCTCTTATTTCTTGTTTGTTGTGACGGATTGGCCTTTTGACCCACATTCAGATCTCAGGTATCGAAGCGATAGCATCGTCGCTTGGTCGATGCTCCCACCTGTTTTCATTTTCTTGCCTTGATAAGGGTGCTGTGTGAGCACCGAAACGTTGGTAATGTACATTTGTATGCTTTTTTATTGTGATTTGATAATAATAAAAATAAAAAAGACGAAAGAAGTAAAAAAAGAGAAGGAAGGGGATTTGGTTGGTTGCCTTCTCATTTTTCTTTCCTCTTTTTTATTTTTGTCCGAAGAAACACATTTTTTTATTTTGTTTTTTAGGAATTGCAATAGGAGCATTTTGTGGTGGTTGTCCAAATTTTATCATTGAATTCTTGTTTTATTTTCAAGAATTTCTTTATATTAAAAATTTAATTATATACATTAAATTATTATATTTAAATTATTCAATAACATTTTTTCTGAGTTACATTCTTATACGCAACCAGCAGTTTTGTATTATCAAAACAACTGCTGCAAAGAAATTTGGGTGCGTTCATTATAAGATATAGGTGTGCCAATTTTTATTATTATCACAAACACTGCTTTCTCATGTTACTTAAATACAACAATATCACTTAGAATCTCCAAATCACGTTAACTAAAAAATATTTTAATTTCACCAATTTCAACTACAAAACATTTTTTGTGTACATTGTGAATGGGATTGGGTTGCTAATTGAAGCAGCTAAAACCTAAATTTGCATAATCGAAAAGTGTAACATGCACCTAGTTTTGATAATATTCACTTACTCTTGCATTTTTCTAGAACTCCAACCAATGAAGCTTGATTGATCGATATTCAATTTTGAGGAATAACGAGTGATGTTCAATAGTACTCCGCACACATCCTGTACAGGAACGTACGCAGGTTCCTGGTACACCGGTTCCTGCCGCGGATCCTGCGAGGGAACTTGCGCACGTTCCTGTACAGGAACCTGGATATTCAAATACCTGTACAGGTTCCTGTATTATCGTGGATGTTACTGCAAGAAATTCCCTAGGTAGGATCCTGTACAGGTTCCTGAGCAGGTGGGATACTTGCATATATGTATATATGTATATATGTATGTATGTATGAATGCATGCATGTATGTGTATATATAATTAAAAAAAAGTATATATATATATATATATATATATATATATATTTTCGGTTTCGGTTTCGATTCCTTTGGAATATAACCGAAGGGCTTATGACAAAGCCACCGAACGCGTCCTCGGGTTGCGGATAGAGGGTCCCTGTACTAAGGGTTTCTGCTGAATATGGTTACAATGATTAATGAGCAGTCGCGGACAATTGTCCAGGGATGGTCCCGAAGGAATAACCCCCAAGCGAAGGCGTGAAAACCGTGCCGAAAGCTGAATGTCACCTGGGTGAGGTGTCTCTAACGGTGATTCTGGGAAATCGGCGACTCTCAGAGTATACAGCCTTATCCTTGCATGCGGGGCTCTACAAGGATGGACGAACCCTTTCCCTAGCTGCTCGTGGGAACAACAATGACAACACCAAACATAGTTGTAGTAAGTGCGGTTCAAAACAATCGAACACGCAGGGCTCCCGACAATGGGTCGGACAACAATGCCGACTACCCTTCAGTTGGGGGAGCCAATCAAGACGGAGTCAATGCGATTGACCGGCGGAATCTTGTTACTTTTAAGTGGACGGATCAACTCAATGACAGCCTGCTGGAGTGCTACGATGCCAGTATGGTCCCTGAACGAGAAGGTTACATGGCACGACTGCATGCTCTGTGGTGCGAGAAACACCCAGAGCTCTCAGACTTTTCGCAACAACGTCTGCGAAACCATGCCGAGAACCTTAGGGAAAGGGGTTATATAAACGGAGTGCCTACTCAATCGCATCCAGAACAAGCCGGCAACAGAGAAAGAGAAGCGACACTGAGACCAACCGCGAACAGGCATCCAATAGAGGAAGAACGATGCTTCAGGACCCGGAGAAACATCAACATTCAGGTTTTTCCCAAGCCCAAAGATCTGACTGAATTGGATGATGAACTTCGTGGAGATTTTTCCGAAGAATCCGACCTCTGGACTATCAGTTGTGGTGTGTACAATGCAGCGAGAACTTTGGCAGATGCAAGCCGTAAAACAAAACCAACGGTTGATCATAAGACCAAAAGAAGAATGCATCAACTCAGCACAAAGATAGGCTGGGCTAGACAGTACGCGTCCCGCATTCAGTGTGTGATTGACTACATAACATCTGGCAGGAATTTCACTGCCAAGGTTCGACGGTTCGCGCGCGAACTGCGGATCCGTCATCACACAATCAACAAATCAAAGCTACTGACCATCAGACAGCATATTGTTGACAGAATACGAATACTATCTAAGGCTAGGAGAAGTCTAGAGCGGAGAGAGAGGTGGGTTAGAGAAAATCAACAATTTTCATCTGATCCATCTAAACTCTTTCAAGACCCTCCAATTACTGTCGACCATCCGCCCAAACCAGAGGAGGTCGAAGCATTTTGGAGAGAAGTCTACGAGGTCCAGCATCCACTTCAAGAAGACTCGAAGAACATAAATAGCTTCAAGGAGCTGTGCAATGCCCTCATAACACCTGAGGAAGAATGCCCACCCATCACCACCGAGGAGGTGAAAAACGTATTAAGAGGCATGAAGAACTTTTCCGCTCCGGGACCAGATGGTATCAAGACCTTCTGGTGGAAGAAGTTTCCTTCAACCCATCAGCATCTGGCGCGAATTTTCACCTCATATTTAAAGTCGGAAGAGCCTATTCCGGAGTGGTTGGTGGAAGGGCGCACAATGCTCCTGCCTAAGACGGGCAACTTAGCTGACCCTAAGAATTACAGGCCAATAACTTGTCTGAACACACTGTATAAGATCTTCACAGCCATCCTAAATGATAGGATTCTTCGGACAATTGAACCTGTGTGGCGAGAGATGTATGAACAACGTGGCTCGAAGAAAGGCGTAGCAGGATGTCGGGAGAACCTGTTCATCGATAGATGTGTCTGTAAAGATGCAGCATCCTATCAACGATCTCTGTCGGTGGCCTGGATAGATTGCTGAAAAGCTTTTGATTCAACCTCCCATAGACTTATCATCTGTCTGTTGGAAAGCTTGAAGGTTCATTCACACATCGTGAGATGCATAGAGAGATTAATGCCGCGTTGGAAAACCAGATTTACCATCTTATCTGGAAAATATCGTGTGATCACTAACAGTATCACCTTTCAGAGAGGTGTATTGCAGGGCGACACCATGAGCCCTCTCCTCTTTTGCCTGACATTATTGCCACTATCTCTCGCACTTCGCCATTCCGAAGGGTACCTCTGCGGCAAACCTGGAAATCGAAAGCATAAGGTAACTCATGTATTTTACATGGATGATCTTAAGCTCTATGCTAGAAATCAAGAGAAACTACATCTAGCTCTAAAAATTGTCACAGAGTACACTCAAGAGATTGGAATGGAGTTCGGGTTAGAGAAATGCGCCAAGGTTAATTTGAAGAAAGGAAAACTTAACGGCATCCTCGAAGATCCTGAACTCGTTGACAGAAGCGCTATACGACACCTTTGCGCTGGAGAGACCTATACATACCTGGGCGTGCCACAAAGCCGCATTCAGGACGTAACATCTATAAAGGATACTCTCCGATGCAGATACAAACGTCTCCTCCGACAGATATGGTCTTCCGAACTGTCGGCGAGGAACAAAGTATCTGCAACGAACATGCTTGCCGTCCCAGTAGTACTCTATTCATTTGGAGTAGTTCCATGGACGAAGGACGAGCTCAGATCCCTCGACATCGGGTTCCGAAAGGTTATGCACATGAACAAAAGCATGCACCTCAAGTCTTCTGTTCCAAGACTTTACATCTTACGCCGTCAAGGTGGTAGTGGAATATTGAATCTTGAATGTCTTTACAACAGGATTATTCTGGGTACAGCACATATTGTCGCAAATGGACAAGATACTCTTCTTAAAATGGTCAGAAAACACGAAGAAGTAGGCAAAGGGGCGTTTCTTTACAAAGCAGCGGAAGAGGCTGCTGAAACACTCGGCCTTGACTTCAATATCAGGGGTGACCGAAATGCATCAAATCTTATCCATCTTAAATACTCACTCCTGAAGGCCCGGATTGAGAAAGCACAGGAGAAAAACTTCCGCGAAGAGCTCCTCGACAAGAAGATGCACGGCATCTTCCACAGAAATGTGGAAGATCAGTCGATGTCGTATGAGCTGACGTTTGCTTTCCTTAGATCACCCGGATTGAAGTCGGACACAGAGGGCTTCATTTTGGCATGTCAAGATGGTGTCATTTCCACTCTAGCATACCGTCGCCACATTTTGAGCCAAGATATTCCCGATGATAGCTGCAGAGCGTGTCATGAACACCCTGAGCATCTAGGACACATACTATCTAGTTGTCCAGCTCATGCGGGAACAACCTACATCCAAAGGCACAATGCGGCACTGAGAGTGCTTTATTACCATCTCTGTCACTCTTACGGCATTAGCCCAAATACCTCTCCGCTGAACGCCCCTAGAGAAATAGAGTCAATTGTCGAAAATGAGAAGTGCCGCATATATTGGAACTTCATATTCTCGACAATTGTTTCTGTTGCGCACTCGAGGCCTGACATGGTTCTTCTTGACTTCGAGAAACGAACCATGTTCGTTATCAAATTTTCGGTACCAGCGGACAAAAACGTCACAGCGAAGGAGAAACAAAAGAAAGAAAGGTATAAAGACCTTATGAGGGAGTTGCGACGGTTATACCCGGAATATTCTGTTAAGCTAATCGTCCTGATCATTGGCGCTCTTGGAGGTGCCAAGGTTTCACTTGTTAATAGCCTGAAAAGCATCCCTGCGTGTCAACAAAATGCTGAGACACTTGCAGGGAGAATGCAGAAGGCGGTCGTCCTTGGGTCGCTCCGTGTCCTCAGGGTGCACGAGACTTTCGCCAGATCATCGTATTGAATTCGCGCAGACTGTAACCACCCATCTCACGGTCGTGAGACGTAGTTACAGCTGAAATTTTACCGCGATTTCGCTGGGAGCGGGTGCAATTTTTCAGATTAGCACCCGCTCCCGGCGAAATCCTGCGGTTGTCCTTATGACAAACTTTTAACTATATATATAATTAAAAAAAAGTTAAACAACCACCGCAGGGTACCACTAAGAGCAACTGCCATCTGGAAAAAATGTCAATGGCCCCCAGTAGAACCGCGGTAAAATACACCTATGGCCACGTCTCACATCCGTGAGATGGGTGGTCACAGGGCACGACGAAATCACAACGACAGGCCGGCGAAACCCTCGTGTGTCTTGAGGACACGAAGCGACCCAAGGATGACAGCTTTCTGCATCCATCTCGCAAGAGCCTTGGCATATTTTTGGCACGCGGGTATGGCTTTCAGGTTACGAACCAGCGATAATTTCACACCTCCGAGAGCACCTATCACAAGAACAATCACTCGTACCGAATATTTTGGGTACAGTCGAAGCAGCTCTCTTTTAAGGTCTTGATATCTCTCCTCTTTTTCTTTCTCCTTTGCAGTGATGTTGTATTCGGATGGAGCCGAGAATTCGATCACGAATATAGTTCGTTTCTCGAAGTCTTGGAGAACAATGTCAGGCCTCGAGTGCGCAACGGAGACTGCTGCCCGAAAATCGTAGTTCCAGAAAATCTGGCACTTCTCGTTTCGGACAATTGACTCTATATCCCGTGGAGCGTTCGGCAGGGCAGGGTCGCGACCAACACCGTAAGAGCGACAAAGGTGGTAATAAAGTACTCTTAGGGCCGCATTATGTCTATAGATATACGTTGTTCCTGCGTGGGTCGGACACCCCGATAGTATATGTTCTAGGTACTCAGCGTGAAGCATCTAGATGGAGTAAAGCACTTTCCTCACTTCTGATGTTAAAATTCAGGCCAAGGGTCTCAGCAGCTTGCTCCGCGGCTTTGTAAAGGAACGCCCCTTCGTCAATCATCTCGTGGTTTCTGACCATCTTTAGGAGAGGATCTCTGCCATTCGCAACGATGTAAGCTGTACTCAAAACAATTCGGTTATGAAGACACTGGAGATTCAGAAGTCCGCGTCCGCCTTGCTGGCGTGAAATGTATAATCGCGGAACTGACGAATTGATATGCAAGCTTTTATGCATATGCATGATCTTACGCGTGGTGACATCAAGGGCCTTAAGCTCGTTCTTCGTCCATTGAACCACCCCAAACGAGTAGAGTAGAACCGGGACGGCAAGCATGTTAGTCGCAGATACCTTGTTCAACGCCGACAGATTGGAAGACCAAATCTGTCGAAGAAGATGCTTGTATCTGCTTCGGAGAGACTCCTTCACTGATGTTACGTCCTGAATGCGGCTTTGAGGCACGCCCAGGTATGTATAGGTCTCTCCAGTGTTAAGATGTCTAATAACACTTATATCCACAAGCTCAGGGTCCTTGGGAACGCCAGTAATCTTTCCTTTCTTCAAATGAATTTTGGCACACTTGTCCAAACCAAAGTCCATCCCAATCTCTCCTGTGTAGTTCTTGACGATATTTAAAGCAGTTTGAAGTTTGCTTTTACCAGCGGCATAGATCTTCAGGTCATCGATATAGAATACATGAGTGACCTTATGCTCACGCTGATTAGTGTCGCCACAGAGGTATCCAGGAGAATTTCGTAGTGCAAGAGATAGAGGCAAAAGTGTGATGCAAAAAAGCAAAGGGCTCATACTATCCCCTTGAAAGACGCCCCTCTGGAAGGTGACGTTGTTCGTCGTCAGACGATAATTCCTAGATGAGATGGTAAATCTAGTTTTCCAAAGAGGCATCAATCTCTGTATGCATCTCACTATGTGTGGATGTACCTTCAAGCTTTCCAACAGACAGATGATAAGTCTATGAGAGGTTGAATCAAAAGCTTTCCGGTAGTCAATCCAGGCCATTGACAGGACGCGCTGATGGACTGTAGCGTCTTTACAGACACACCTGTCAATCAGCAGGTTCTCTCGACAGCCTGCTACACCTTTTTTCGAGCCACGTTGTTCGTACATCTCTCGCCATACAGGCGCAATTCGTCGAACAATCCTGTTGTTTAGGATAGCTGTAAAAATCTTATACAGTGTGTTCAAACAAGTTATTGGCCTGTAATTCTCTGGTTTGGACAAGTCGCCTTTTTTCGGTAGGAGTATAGTGCGTCCTAACACTAGCCACTGCGGAATGGGCATCTCCGACTTTAAATATGAGGTGAATATGCGGGCCAAATGTTGGTGTGTAGAAGTAAACTTCTTCCACCAAAAGTTCTTGATACAATCTGGTCCAGCACCGGAAAAGTTCTTCGTGCCTCTAAGTGCTTTTTTCACCTCTTCGGCAGTGACTGATGGGCACTCCTCCTCAGATTTTATGAGGCTGTCGCAAAACTCCTTGAAGCGAATGATATTGTCAGTATCTTCCTTCAACTCTAGTGTTTTCGGGATCTTGTACACCTCTCTCCAAAAAGTCTCTACCTCCTTGAGCTTGGGTGGATTTTTTACAAAAACAGGGGGATCACTGAAGAGGCGCGATGGGTCAGCGAGAAACTGTTGATTCTCTCTGATCCATCTCTCCCTCTTCTGTATCCTCCTCCTTGCGTCAGATAACAGCCTTATTTTGTCAACAATATGTTGCTTGATTGTCAGCAGCTTTGACTTGTTTAGTGTGTGATTCAAGGTCCTTAGTTCTTGGGCGAACTTTCGAACCCTTTCCGTGAACGGTCTACCAGATGTTATGTAGTCAATCACACATTGAACACGGGACGCATTCTGTCTTGCCCATCCAATTTTCTTGTTCAGTTGATGCAAGCGTCTTCTTGTCTTTTGATCCATCGTCGGTTTGAGCCTTCGATTTGAATCAGCCAAAGCTGTCGCAGCACCATAAACTGAGCAATTGATGGTCCAGAGGTCGGACTCTTGCGAGATATCTCCACAAAGGCAGGCATCCATTTCAGCCAGATCTTGGGGCTTAAGAGGAACCTGCATGTTGATGTTCCTCCTTGTACTGAAATTGCCATCATCTTCAAGAAGGTGCCTACTTTCTGCGGTTGGTCTTAATGTCGTTTCATCTTCGTCTGCAGCTTGTTCAAGCAGCGGTTGAGGAAGCGCTCCGCGTACATATCCATTTTTGCGGAGGTAGTCGGCTTGATTTCGCAAAGACTGATGCGAAACGTGTTGAAGCTCTGGGTGTTTCTGGCACCACAGAGTATGCATACGCGCCATAAAGCCTCC
Organism: Andricus quercusramuli; assembly: GCA_932178445.1. Lineage (NCBI taxonomy): Eukaryota > Metazoa > Arthropoda > Insecta > Hymenoptera > Cynipidae > Andricus > Andricus quercusramuli. The sequence continues at coordinate 23,514 of CAKNXH010064481.1, read as the reverse complement.
ACGAACAGGGATAATACTGGCATCGTAGCAGTCTAACACATCATTCTTAAGTTGATCCGTCCACTCAATGTGGGCGTTTCGCCGGTTCGTCGTTGTGTTTCCATCTAAATTATTTTCAGCACCCCGAACTCTAGGATGATCGGCATTGTTTGCCGATCCATTGTCGGGTGCTCTGCGCGTTCGATCGTTTTGAACCGCATCTACAACATTTTGGTGGTTTTTTGGTTTCATTGTTGTTCCCACGAGCAGCTAGGGAAAGGGTTCGTCCATCCTTGTAGAGCCCCGCGTGCAAGGATAAGGCTATTACTCTGAGACATCGCCCGATATCCCAGAGTCACCGTTAAAGACACCTCACCCAGGTGCCATGCAGCTTTCGGCACGGTTCGCACACCTTCGCTTAGGGGTTATTCCTTCGGGACCATCCCTGGACAATTGTCCGCGACTGCTTATTAATTATTGTATCCATATTCAGCAGAAACCCTTGGTACGGGGACCCTCTATCCGCAACCCAAGGACGCGTTCGGTGGCTTTGTCATAAGCCCTTCGGTTCTATTCCAAGGGAATCGAAACCTTATGACAAACTTTCAATTATATATATATGTTACGGCCAAAGCCCGAAAGCGGCCCGAAATTAATGGCGTAGTATTACTGTTTCGGGCTTTGGCCGGGCAGATCGCGAAGTGGTCAGTTTGCAATACAAATTAGTTGACATTCTTTTTATTTTATTTTGTTTCACTTATTTTATGACTAACTACGTGATCTTCTGAAGAGGCTGGAAATGTATTACCTATACAATTTCCAATTTTCAGAAAAGTCAAATCAGAAGTGAATTAAGTGTGACACCTGCTCTTCATCAGAAGGTCAGGTATGAAACAATTAGGCATTTCAACCCCCCATCTACTCACTCCTCAGTTTTGTATCTCTTGTTAATGACTTTTGCTCAAAAGAGCCTGCATTAGGACTTTACAGTCGTCAGTATCATCTCAGCAAAGCTCCTGCCCAGGTGCGAATTGTCGGTCGGGCCATGGTTGGCCCAACCTTTCTAAGGTCGGCCCAACTTTGTGAGTCAATGGTCGGGCCAGCCAGCGTAATGATAGCGCATGCCGTCCCTATTTTACACAGTTGGGCCAACAATAGTTGTCATGGTTGAGCCAACCGCGGAATACAAGGTTGGTGTACCATTGGTTTTCAAAGTTGGCCCAACATTGGGAGGAAGCGTTGGTTAACCAACTTTTTTTCTGCGAATTGATCGACGGTCCACGGTCGGGCAAACTATTAGAATGATGTCGGCCCAACCTTGGACAACAATGTGGGGCCAACTTTGATTTTTGAAGGTTCGTAACGCAGAGTCGGGCCGACCGTAGTGTTATTGCTATTTTGAGCCAATTTGCCAAAGCCCAAACGACCGTCGACCCAACCTTGGGCCAGAGTTGGACCGACGGTCGGCAAAAGTGAGGTTACTTGTAGTGGATAATATTAACCGATGTTCGAGCCAACTATCGCCCAGAGTCAGGCCGACCGTAGTGTTATGGTTATTTTGAGCCAATTTGCCAAAGCCCAAACGACCGTCAACCCAACCTTGGGCCAGAGTTGGACCGACGGTCGGCAAAAGTGAGGTTACTTGCAGTGGATAATATTAACCGATGGTCGGGCCAACTATCGCCCAGAGTCAGGCCGACCGTAGTGTTATGGTTATTTTGAGCCAATTAACCAAAGTCCAAATGACCGTCGACCCTACCTTGGGCCACAGTTGGGCCGACGGTCGGGTAAATTTTGGAAGCCATTGTTGGCTTCTAACGTTGGCCCAACTAAGGTGGCTTCGAACTGCTATAGTTGGGCCAACCTTGGTCAGCAAAATTCGGTTGCCAAAGCCGGCCCGATCTTGGGCCGACCGTCAACTCTGGTTGCCAACCCAAATTCGCACCTGGGTGCATGTTAGTCATTGCAGTCAGGTGAAGTTTAAGTTGTGAAAAATGGCAGGTTTTGCAACAAATTCTCCAAGTGAAGTGTCCGGTTATTTGAATGAAGTGACTCTACGTTTTTGCACTATTTGCACAGCGATGAGATGCTTGATGTTCTTCATGATACGCACCAGAGCATCGGTCATGGTGGTCGTACGCGCATGGAAAAGGAATTGCATCGTAAATATAAAAATGTTACCAAGGATGTTATTACTATGTACCTGAATTTATGTAACGCATGTCAAGCTAAGAAATCGATGCCAAAAAAGGGTTTAGTTTCAAAACCTATGCTTTTCAATGAATTTAATTCTCGGTGTCAGGTTGATCTTATCGACATGCAAACTTGTGCTGACGGATAGTATAAATTTATTTTAAATTATCAGGACCATTTAGCAAAATTCCTTTTATTACGACCGCTAAAATCTAAAAAAACAGAGGCAGTGTCTTATAATATAGTAGAAATTTTCACGACAATCGGTGCTCCAAGTGTACTACAGTTAGACAATGGAAGGGAATTTGCGAATCAAATAATTAACGAATTGAAGAATATGTGGCCTGAGCTGATGATCGTACATGGGAAACCTCGGCATAGTCAAAGTCAAGGATCTGTTGAACGTGCAAACCAAGACATTCAAAACATAGTAACTACATGGATGCAGACTAATCAAACAAACCACTGGGCAGAAGGTCTTCCATTCGTCCAAATTATGAAAAATCGTTCTTTCCACCAAGGTATACATACAACAGTCGCCCTACGAAGCTATGTTTGGCTGCAAAGCAAAATGTAAAAGGTAAAAAGGCTCCAGATAAGAAAATATTGTTGAAATTATTTTGTTAAAATATGTCTGTAACTATAGATTAGGGTGGTCCAAATTTGTACGTGTACAAATGTGACTTTCGATTTTTGTCGATCGATCCCCCCCCCCCCCCACCCCTCCAATTTATTAGTTTTCCGAAAAAATAAATTTTCTATTTTTTTTTAAATCGGTCAAAATTAACTCGTGGTGCCCTCGGGCTTTTGAAATTAACATGTGGGTTTAAATGGAAAAGCTCGGGTTTCGGAAAAAATGTAAAGAAGTACTTGTTATTAAGTTTTCGTAAATTAAAGTTCAGTCACCTCATAAGGAATATTCAAGGAATAATTTTCACGCAATAACTTTTAATTTTGACCCCCTTGACCCCCTTAACTGAAATTCATGCTGAAAACGGTATTTTGTTGAATTTCATCAACATGAAATTTTAAAATAATTTGATGATAATTATTTTGTTTAGTGGTTATAAATGAAGGGTTGCGATACATGTTGTGCCAAAAGGATTTGTTTGAAATCTCATTTTTAATGTAGTAATACAAATATTGGTAATTAAAAACCAGATAACTGACTCTGTACTTGACACCCATCTTTTCTTCTTCTTCTTTTTTTTAATTGCCTAATCTCTTATCTTTTTTTAACAGTTTTCTGACCATATTCCCCTTCCTAAAAGTTTCTAAATATAGTAAAATAATGAAGAAAATTTTTCAAAGAAAAAGTCCTAGATCAAACTATTTGTAACTTTTTTCAGTACCAAAGTACCAATCAAATTCCAACCTAAAATATTAAATCTTCATTTTCTACAAAAAGCCACTTTTGTAAGATTTTTTTCACTCAACTTTTTGCCTGACGATAAAGAACGATGATTCTTAAAATTACAAACATATACATTTCTTCTTTTTATATACATTGTAGCGAAATTCGTCTGTATTATACCGAAACAGAATCATTTTTTTGGACAAAAACTTTTTTATTCTTATTCAGCGACCCCATATCTCGGGGGCAAGTTTTTATTATTTTTCGAAATTGAAGAATAGGTTTTGAGTCGCTATCTGAAGACAATTCTCGAATCCCATTCAATTTCGAACTTGAAATTCTTGAATGATTCACTCGGAATTGATCAACTTTTTCTGATGAAACTAATTTTCTCCAAATTTAGCAACTCAATATCTCGGGAGCAAGTTTTTATTTTTTGTTTTAACTCCAAAATCCACTTTTTATCGTTTTCCGCAACCGATTCTGTTCCAATTTTAGGTTTCTGTCACTTTGAGATTGTAAACTTCCACATTCTATTTCCCGGAACTAGATAATTTTTTCTATTCATACTTTTTGGCCTCAAATGAGAAATACTTCAGCTAGGGAGTGAACTTTTGCTTTATCTTTTATTCAATAAGTGACAAGTTTCCAAGTATTTTTGAACCAATTTTGAATTCGTTAAACAATTATTATCTTTTTAAACTAAAAATGTTCGCTCTATAATTAAAGCAAAGTTATTATTTTTCGAGATAAATAATACAGTCGATGAAATCTAAGAGTAATATTTTTCTTCGATTCGATTAATTTGAGCGTTCTCACTTCGCCCTATTATATATGTACTTGATAGAAAAGTAATTTTTTATCATGGTTCTTTGTCGCAGCTGGACCTGAAACATCTCAAGTTGAATTTTTATGTGCAGTGTGTGGAAAAGAATGTACTTTAGCTCATTCGTGCGAAGTATGTGGCCTGCTTGTTCATTTGATTTGTGGAATTGCGACGGCAGAAATGAATGTAGGTTATGGAAGTAAAATAGTGTGCAGTCTCTGCGAAAAGAATACACAAATTGAGAAAAAAAGGTTTGCGGCTCATCTAGATTTAAGTAAACAAGCAACCAAAATGCTTAAAAATTCAGATTGTAAGTTTCCTCCCGCAATAGTAGGTGACAACGTTCGTGTGTGCATACCATATGTTGATAGAGGACGTGGTGACCCAAGAAATATTCTAGCTTGTGTTATGAACGTAGAAGATGGAATGTATACGTTAGGTACTGAACAAGGAATATTTAACCAAAAATATGTTAGGAGCGAGTTTTCCACTCTCAATGAAAGATTGATTAACGTAGATTCAATTCCGACAGAAAAAATAGCACTGCGGACTGTATGCAGAAGTCAGTCATTGACAGGAGGACAAGGATACATTCGGTGTCACTGCACTAAAAAATGTGTAACTGGGCGTTGTAAGTGTAAAATGTCAAATATATTATGTAATTCTAAGTGCCACAACAGCTCTGATTGTGCCAATAAGTAAGCAGAAATATTACACACGATTCTTGGTTAGATATATGTTTTAATTTTCATTAGCAAACGTTTAAATGCATATGAATTTCCTTATATAATTATTTGTATTTTAAACTTCTTATTAAATAAAACAAGTGTCCCACCTGCTCAGGAACCTGTGCAGGATCCTTCATGGATAATTTTTGCAAATGTGTCTCACTTGCACAGGAACCTGTACAGGATCCTCCCTAGGGAATTCCTTACAGCAACATCCAAGATAATACAGGAACCTTTGTAGGTATTTGAATATCCAGGTTCCTGCACAGGAACGTGCGCAAGTTCCCTCGCAGGATCCGCGGCAGGAACCGGTGTACCAGGAACCTGCGTACGTTCCTGTACAGGAACCTGTGCAGGAACCTCCAAAGGAATCTGCCAGGTTCCTGCACAGGTTCTTGTGAAGGAATTTTCAGCTGGGTCATGTAGATCGCAAGATCTACATGATAGATTCCTACCATATCTGATGTTAATCCAACGTCATATACGGCATCTACCCTTTGAAACTCCTGAACAATTAAGAAAGTAGTTATTTCAACTGCTGGCAATTATTTGCAAGAAGATTTTCTGGAATAAGTCCCTGAGCATGAGTTTTTGATAACTGAATTTGATTATTATCAATAATCGGTGCGAGAGCGACATCATTCATTTCAAATGTTCTTTTAAAATACTGTTGTAGTTTTAGGCTAGGTTTCCGAATTTTCTTGGGGAATGCTCGCATGTTATTTTCATAATCAAACGCACTAAACGTTTCCAAACTACGTAACTGTTAAACATCGATAACCAAGTGCAAAAGGGAATGAACATTGTAGGAGAGAAACTGCTGCCCGTACAGTACTTCGCATGACCTCACGTAACTTTTCAAATTTGCTTGGCAGAATGGAAGCATTTCTCGCGGTGTGTCTTCAGATATAAGAAGACGCATGGCAGCGTTAAGTATCATGAAGTGGTCGCAGTACTCATTTGCGAAAATACTTATAAATACTGCTGGACTTGTATACAACAAGACTTGTCGAAATTCGGTAGCTTTGTAGCTGTGAAAGTCAGTTATTTCCCTTGGCCGTCAATTGATCTCTGAGGGGCAATACGAAGTAAGTAATGTCAATCTGGAATTGATAATATTCAATTGTCTTCCACTCAATCTTTGACGGCCATACTTTCCTTCCACTTGAGCATGTAAATTTTGTTTACGTTTCCTAACCAAACAGAGTGCATACATTCGAATGGAACTTGACTTACCAAACCCATAATTGCCGATGAAGGACTTCTGCCATGATGGTAGTCTTCGTCAATAATATTTGCATACTCTTCATCAGTTCTGGGTTCATGCCTAATGTGCTGAAAACCCATTGTTATTTCAAATCTTGGTACGGTGCAACGATGTCCTTCAATTTTACACTTCGAACAAGCGTTTGAGGCGGCACGACCTTTGTGATTCAAGACAAATGCACGTGCTGGTGCGTCTGCAATGAAACATCGAATATTTAAGGGTAACAGTTGACCTCTCATATTTATTCCATCCTGGGCACGAATATCGACAATCTCCGGGATGAATTGTTCGTAAAAGTCAAATGGGTTTGTGGGTTTATGTCTCCCTTGAAAGATTTCAATTTTCATTCGCCTTTTATCTTTTATATAAGAAACTCTGAACTGATGTTCCCAAAATTGATATGCACCCTTGTCTGTTTTGCCACCGCCCGCACTAAAATCAATTTCAATGGTTTCAGGTAACATATTAGCAGCAGTACTTTCCAATTTTTTGATAAGTGTACGCTTAAATCCAATATGCAAATATTCTCCACCTGCAATCTCTTGAACTTGTCTACTTGCAACCACAGTTTGAGTATTCAACAAAGTTCTCGTGTCTTTTGGTAGATGAGTCAAATTGAAAGGATATTTGCGCTACGTTTTCAATAACATATTCCCCTGGCTTGTGTTTAATATCAGTCGCTACAAATACATTTTTTGATGCTCTCTTCATTAGAGATACAGGATCTTCGGGAACATCAGCATCCAGATTCTTTTTCTCATGAATTTCATCATTTTCTTCGTCTGTATCCTCCACAAAAACATTATCATCCATTTCCATAGCAGCGTCTTCATCATTTGAACTCTAAACCTCTCCATCACGGTGTAAAAGTGCCTTCACAAAGCCGATGTGACAAATGATGAAAGAATACAAAATGGTACAGCTGTTTCGATTAAAAAAAAATTAAAACAAGAAATTTTCTCAAAACATTTTCCTCTTTTTTCGTTGAAATGTTTAGGAGTGATAGATAATATATAGTTAACTTATCATAAACTTTAAATCAAGGGTGTATTTGTATTTTGGGAGGAAGAAAAATCTATTTTTTCTTACTGTTTTCACATTTATTGTATTTCACTGTCGGAGTGCACACCAACTTTTGAAAATCAGTTCTAAAAACCACAAATAATCTATTGTGGAATGACCTATTGGATTTTATCATAATAATTCCTTGGAAATAAAAAAAAAATTGACTGAATTCTTTCCACATGATCTGGAGTTGAAAGTGCAGACTTCAATAAATTTTAGGTGATACCTCCCTTCTACAAAAAAATCATTGGATCCAATTTTGAACGCTTGAAAAAAATGTTCAATCGTTCCCCATTGTGTTTCTTAATTCGGTCGCACCGATTCGGAATGATTGAGGCCGGCTATCGTTGCCTATCGTTCTCAATCGGGACTCGAGATGAAGTAAATCTGCCATTATGTTGGTGGCAGTGTCACGTCCCGAGCAATAGGGGAGGGTAGAATGGAAAGTAGGAAAAGAGAGAGACCAGTGTGCTGATTATGTCAGGCTGGTAAGACCTGACCAATTATTTGATTGTGGGTTTGTGTGTCACTTATCAGCCCTACGCGGAATGTGTCAGAATACAGTGTTTGAAATGAGTGAGAGATGGTTGCTTAAATAGTTGCTTTGTTGTAAAGAATAAGAATAAAGTTAAAAGTTACATGAAATAGACTTACATATACCTTTCGATGCTTGAAAGGGCAAGAGAGTGAGTTGCTTTGTCGGTTGGATCTCCTTATTGTTTGTAAAACATCGACGGAGTTTTCCCGGATGAGAATTTGAATTTACTTGAAAGTAATTTATTAGTGAAAAGGTTTACGAACACTTCTTACTAGTGGTAGTGCGATACAGGGTCCTATAAGCAGATACCCAATCCACACTTGAGTTCTTTTCGCGAACGTTTAACACTGCGGACTTTATTCGTAAAAGACTCACTTTACGACGACCGAAAGTCTCAGCCGAAGGGACTTAGTTCAAGACTCGAACACGAAAACTATTTCGAGTTGAACTTGAAAGTACTTGACTTATTCAGAGTGTTTCTTCGGTCACAAAGAGTTAGCAGCCGCGAATTTGTCAAAGCGATTCGTTAATCGTAGATCGAAGTGAACAGTATGACTGCCGAGAACGTAAGACAATTGACAAGGATGTTTCTGTGGTTTATATATGATGGTTTCTCCATGCTAGGGATAGGGCGATCGAACTTTTGTAATCGGCAAGATTCAACTTTTGAAATTGGCACTTATCCAACTTTTGAAATCGGCACGTTTCTAACTTTTGAAATCGGCACGTTTCTATTAATTATCTTACTCGTATCTAGTTTCGCTCAATGTTTTTGAGCGATGCTAGTGAGTAACTAATTCTATTAAACGTTGAATGATTTATGCTATCTTGACCTTTCAAGAATATGAATTCTACTACTAACTTAATTATGTGTAATGCGTTTAGTCAGACACTTTCGGTTACCGTCTTGTCTGACTATACGCATGTTTCTCCACTAGGTGGGTTATACTTTTACAGTAACAGTGATATGACATTATGTTGATCAATTGTTACCTTAATTTAGACATACGCTTGTATTCATGTTCCATATAGTTAGTTTTCTATTGGATTATTAGGAATATGCATACATTTGTATGTTATTATATATACTTAATTATTCTATAGCGGTAGAGTCTGCAATTACAATCTCTTATTTACCGAACGTATGCTAAGTTATCGGTATTCTCTGAGTTCTTATCCTTTCATGGTATTACTTTAAGTATCTTGTGGTCTCTTTCTTACCGACCGTAGTACAGTTACCATTCCTAGGTTTAAACTCAGAGAAGATCGGTAACACTATGGCTTGTAGTTGATGGAATTAGCCTGACAGACGTAAAGTAAGGTGGGTTGCGCCTAGCCAGGCGTTAAATCGAATTTTTGTAAAATTTCGGGACGTAACAGTCCTCCCTCCTTCGAATCATCATCCTCCTCGATGATTTAAAAACTCACGGTATTTATGAGAACTCCTTGATGTCAAATTTTATGGTCACAATTTTCAAATAATTTGCAAGTTAATGATGCATATTTTGCTTTATACTTTGAATTAAATAATAGTGCGCTGGGGAAATTCAATGAAACAAAACTATATTATTCATTCTTGAAATGCAGACATCGCACATGAAATGTGACAGTTTTAGGTTATGATGAAAATCCAAGGCTGCCCATCGCGCATGCACAAGAAGCACGGCTAGAAACATCAATACCTGCAGATGGCTGCCTATTGGATTATTAGCAAATTAAAAGGAGTCCTTAGTTTTGGCGTTATACCCTTAAGACTGTTAAATCAATTTTTCATTATGCCTTTTGTTTTGATTTTTAAAATTGGATTCTAAGAAAAGAGGATCGTTCATAATATTGAGTTTCTCCTATAAAATGTTGTTGTAATATACTAAAATTATTCACTAGTATGCATTAATGCATGCATATATGCATTAAAGCGTAGTTTGGTTTACATCAATATGCCTTATTTTATGATTTAACCTAAAAAGTTCATACTTTCAAACGTAACGTCAAGTCTCAACGCACGTGGGTCACTCATTTCAATCCTGTTTCGCAGTAGGCATTGCAGGTTTCTATTATGCATACTGCAGTCTGTTCTTACATTGCTATCTATATCCTTATACTATAATTTAAACCTAATAATTGTTTCTAATGGAACTCTTAGCTTATTTTAACTTAGCTTTTCTTGATTACTCATCCTGGTCGACGAATCGACACCTTGCGGGTGTGTCGATTCTTCTCTCCAGGCGGTGCTCGGTTCCTTATCTCTGTTTGCTTGTATTTCTCGTGCGGCCGGCCATAATGAGTGATAACTATATGCAAGTGTGGCTTCGTATGTTTCTCCAGCTGTGCTCGCCATTTTGTCGGAATGCTGTTGTTGTTGTTGGTTATGTGAAGTTTTGGTGGATTTCATGATTAAAATTGAAAAAGAACAAGGTGCCCTTGTGTCTCCTCCCTTCTTGAGATTTTTCATCGTCCTCGATGAATGTGAAGTTTGGTTTTCGAGCATTTGTGTTGAACGGCGTACAGTACATCAAGACACTCTTTTTCTGCGGTGGAATAATTGCGTTTCGCACCATTCAGTACGTGGGAGTAGTAGGATATAGGTAGATCTATACCTTCATTCTCTTGGCTTAAAGCGGCGCATACTGAGTTTCTTTCAGTCATGGAGATGGAGTCTCGCTTCTAAGGCTAGTTTCTCACTTGATGCGGGCGTATACATCTAACATACGAAATTATATTAATGTTTTAATTAAATTATTAGTTATTGGTATTAATTATAGTATTTTTGAGGTCACTTCTCTTGAAGTTAACATTTTATAGCAAATGTATTTCTTTTCTTAGCTTCACCTTAAAGAATTTTCTCGGTCCGTCACATAATTGCTTAGATAAATTACCCATTTATGCCTTTTCTCATCAAGAGCATATAAAATGGAACTTTTATTTTCTTATGTTTTACTAGGACATGTTCTTTAAACTCTGGATTTAGAGAATTAATTATATTGAGGTTCCAATAGTGATTTTATAACTTGTTATGTAATTGTATAACAACAACAGTTTGCTTTTAAAGATTCTTCAATGTGTATGTAATCTTTATCCATCTTATGGAATTTGTCATTGATGATAATTTGCAAGGGTAGAATTTTAAAATGGTTGGATTTTGAGGAAAGGAGTCAGTTTGTCCGTAAAACTTGAAGTTACAGATCTTCTTTTACTGTTATCCAGCGTAGTCTTGAGATGAATCATTGAGGTTAACATGGATTTCAATCGCCATGTTCTTATCGTGTTGTAGGCGTTCTGTGGCCGGTGAGATATTGTAATGAGAGGATTAAATTTCATTTGAGGAGCAGCCATGATGAGATGGTGCTATCATCATATGAAGTTAGAAGTGTAGTGTTCCTTTGCATAGTATTGGAGATTCTTCTTGCGGTGGAAACATCCTCAAGGAGTCCAATATTAGGATGATGCAGAATAATGCCATGTTGATATCATGTTCCGATTCCATATATTGGTTTCTTCACGTCTAGCGAAGCTTTTTGACTAGAACATTTTTTGAATTTTGTTTTCCGTCCTCCCTCCTTAGAATGGTTCCTCGTCGTCGATGAAAATGTCCTTGTTTTGATGAACATCGAAACGAAGTTGTGACCTGTGTGGTGTAGACAACTCGTCTCTTGAATAGCTGAACGGGTGATCTCTTCTCTGTTCTTCTTGAGAACTTCGCAACTGATTGGGTATGTGTATACCATTACCATTAAGCCATTTCCCTTTCGGGGTAGGCGTGACACTATCCGATTCAAGTAGTGTTTCTAGGTGGACAGTTTGTTGTAGTAAATAACTATAAGTGTGTCTCACCACACCCACGACACGCCAACAGCACGTAGTTAGTAGTATTCCCGGACGGTTACCCATACAAGTACTAACCGCGCCCAACACTGCTTAACTTCAGTGATCGAACAGCATTTGTTATTGCTATCTAATTTTTTATATTTTGTTTGAATTGGAATTTGTTTACTATTCTTATTTTGATATACGTGTATACGAGTGTATAAAAACACTCCGAAAGCGATTTAGCTGAATTGCAAATTTTTTCGTTGTTTCGACCACAGAATTTTATTTTATTATAAGGATAAACAAATATTTGGTTCAAACAAAATTTTCACGTATGTCCAAGAAAACAGTTTTCTTGGTCCAAAAATTCTTTTTTCGGGGTGATGTTACCAAAATTTGATAATATAAAGGCTAAAGTGAATATTTCGATTTTCAGAGATTGTGATCTCTTTTCCTCAATTAACATGTGGTTTGCATAGAGAAAATTCAAAAGGATCAGCTAGTATACTTGTCAGTACCAATTTGGGTTGAATTTTACTCGTTTTCATGCTTGACTTCAAAATCGCGATAATTAATTTTTGTTCCACACACAAAACAATTAGGACCAAGTCAATACGTTCAATTTTGAAAATCAAATTTGCTACTAGAATTATTTGAAGTTTGTGTAAAATGGAATCATCTGACTGGTTATTATAATTTTATATTGGAATAAGATAACATGTTCCTCACATTGATTTCATAAACTTGAGGCATTAATTTTAATATGCATTGGTGTTTTGAAATCAATACCATTTTTCAATAGTGTTTCTTGAGTCCCATTGTTCAGTATTAGGAATCTATTTCTCTGAAGTAGTGATCCTTTATTTGAACCAAACACATGTCTTCAAATAATTCAAAAATCGAACTCCTGCAATAAAATATTAATTTCATTGAACTCAAAAGGTCCAGCTTGATGCATTTGTTTGGTTCCAGGAATTAGATTCTCTAAATCAATGAGTGCGCCTTCCCATACATCAATTTGTCGGAAAAATTCTTTCATTAAAAATTTTTGTGAAAGGATGTTTCAAATTTTGGCAGTTTTAGAAATCTACATAAATTTTGAATTTTTGGAAAATATAATGATCTAAATAGATTGGTTCAGAGTCAGTTATTCAATTTTCCTTTAGTTATTCTTATATGAAAGAGACACTTGTCTAGTCCAAAGGATCTCTAATTTAGGTGGAATATTTGTATGTAGAGGTATAGAGATAAAGAGAGCTGAGACATTTTTACCAACTAAGTACACTGAGAAACTTTTTGTTAGAATAAATGATAAAAATGAATGAGAATTTAGTATAATATCGTTCCAAAATAGGGAAAACAGGGTTTGCGTATCAAAAATTAATATAGTGGTTTTTAGCCGGCAAAATTAATATTTTTGTTTGAACAAATGAAAAGGATGTTGCATTAACTCTTATAAAACTTGCGAGAATTTAAAATTCACTATATCAAAGTTGACAAGCGAAGTTAAAACGATAGTAATACAGTTTAATCGAAAGAGTGAAAACATCTTTTGAAGTTTTCACACAAGGCATATGAGAATCTCAAACGACAATATGAAAAATAACTCACTCCACCAAAAGATCTAACCTTCAGAAGGAGGAACTAAATAAACAAATTAAATACAATTAAATACGGAAACACGCGTACAATTATAATTATAACGTTGATTATGAGTTTCGTTGTAACAAGTTACACGCGACAGAGATGTAACTCGGTGCCCGATCTTTGGCTTACTAACTAAACGAACTAGTCGCGCAAACATACACGAATCTCCTGTTATTCGTCATATTCACAAATGTATACAATCCTCAAAGGTAAATTCTATCGCTCTCTTTGCTCACTCTGAACATACCGCCCGCTTTGTGATGCTGAGGCAACACAATAATAATTCGTAAACTAATCAGAGTTCTCAAAGTAAAGGGAACATTAGACCGCCTTTTTTCTAATGCCGCCCGCTTTGATAGAAAGGCTTAATTGAAAAGTATAAAGTTTAAATGACATTAGCCGCCCGCTATTGAGTATCATAATTCAAAATTTTATATTAACACATTTTGCAATTCAAGAAATAACATTTTGTTAATACTTAGTAAAATTAATTAACCTAACTTATTTAATATTGTTGGCCGACTCGGCAGCTCCCACTGACGAAAGAGGCAAGAGACAAACTTTTGATATAGGTCGATCGTATTCAGAAGTGGCAGTCTTGATTCTGACTGTTCGAATCAGTCCATCCTTTCCCGCGAAAGATTTTATAATGCGACCGAGTTGCCATTTAGACGGAGGAAGAGCATCGTGTCTCATAAGCACCATTGACCAAACTTTAATATTATGATGATGTGATAGGATGCTTGCTTAGCCAGGCTAGAACGACGGTGGAATCAGAGTGACAGTATAGTGGGGTATTTTGAAACCCCATGACATTTATAATATAGTGTATAGTCTTCGCAAGTAATTGAGCATCACATAGCTCTAATCTTGGTATAGTGACTGGCAGAATGAACTACTTGTATCTCGCCATTCTCCTGAAGAATGCGGAGATACACTACGGCAGAATAGGCTCTCGCCGAAGCATCAGAAAACCCATGCAATTCATACCCTAAGCTAGTTTGTAGATGTCCTGTCCATCTTGGAATTTGAATCTCTTCGAGTTTACTTAGTTGATTCTAGAAATTGTTCCAATGCTTTGTAAGATCATCAGGAAGTGAATCATCCCAGTCTAGTTTACGAATCCACAATTCTTGCATCATTCGTTTAGCTACAATTATAACAGGTGAAAGCCATCCCAAGGGGTCGTACAATTTAGCTATTATCAATAATATTTTTCTTTTTGAAGGTTTTTCAATTACTGGGTTCTCTACTCGAATTTTAAAATTATCAGAGGTAGGATCCCAGTGCAATCCTAATACTTTCAGCTGTATATTCTCTCCGGAAAAGAAATTGAAAGCTCTCTCATGATCGCCTTGTGGTCAATCAGAAAGCAGCGATTCGTTATTCGAAGCCCACTTTCTAAGATGGAAACCTCCTAGTTCCATTAGGTGTGAAACCTGTACGCGCAACTCACTAGCTTCTTCAACAGAGTCTGCGCCAAAGAGAATGTCATCAACATACAAATTATTTTCTAAAATAGCCTTTGCTTTAGGAAAAGCAGATCCCTCATCACTAGCCAACCGTTTAACAACCCTATTGGCTAGGTACGGGGCACATGCTGTTCCATATGTGACAGTAGTCAATCGCCAGGCTTCGACTTTACCTTCTGGTGAATGCCATAAGATACGCTGGTAATCGCAGTCACGTGGATCCACTTTAATCTGCCGGAACATTTGTTCCACGTCGGCTACAAAGACAAATTGCGGCATGCGCCAGCGTAAGATAACGGAAATTAAATCTGTTAGCAATTTCGGACCTATATACAAATGCGAATTTAGAGAGGTACCATTAGACGTGAGGCTTGAGGCGTTAAAGACTACACGTAAATGAGTAGTGGAACTGCTATCTCGAATGATAGGATGATGAGGCAGGTATACAGTCTGAGAAGAATCCGATTCAGAGAAATCATTAACCAATTCCATATGGTTTAATTGTTTATATTCACGCATGAACGCGTAATATTCCATTTGAAGTTCGGGCTTGTTTTTTAAACGGGCCAGATTTTTTTCTAGGATAATTTTAGCTCTACCTAATGAATTACCGATTTCGATGGGAGGGCCATTTCGAAAAGGCAATCTTATCATATACTGGCCGGAGGGCAATCGAGTACAATTAGCAACAAAATGGTCCTCGCAACGAATTTCATTCTCAGTCAAGGAGGATGAGGAGGGAGGTTCTTCATTTCCCAGAAACGAGATAAATCATCGTGTAGTTCTAGAGCCGTACAATGACGAGCTGAGATTGAACGACCTATTTCAGAGTGTTGAATAGGTCCTGATAATATCCATCCAAAAAGACTATTTTGGGCTGTTAGGGAACCAAGAACACCTTGTTTTAATCCTGGTAGCAGACAGGATCCAAATCTATCTGCTCCTAAAATAACATCTATTCTACTAGATCCGAAGAAATCGGGATCCGCTAAGCTGAAATTCAATAATTCCCGCAGATTTGCCTTATCTGGCAATTTGGGAGGAGTTTATGTAGTCAAATTGAACAAGACGAGGGCTTGTGAAGAAATTGGAGTTTGCTTTGACTCCTTAGTAGTTAATCATACTTGAGCTAGCCTTTTAGCGGTTCCGATGAATTCTCCACCAACGCCATATACTTGGGTGTTAATTTTTTGATAAGTGGGACGTAATATTTTTAAAACTCTTTCAGATAGAAAACAACATTCGGATCCTTGATCCATCAATACGCGAAAACTCTCGCACCTACCATTGTCTGATTCTAATTTTATGACTGCTGTGGCAAGTAAGGTGGAACCTGGAATCCTGTCGTAATTATTTAAAAGATAAGTGGCTTTATTATTCTGAAGGACATGATGCGCTCCCCTTATTATTGCAGGCTGATCATTGTTCACTACAGTATTTTGAATATTTTGTGCAGTAGACGGAATTTGAATTGTTTAAGTTAGGACCTACTGAGTTGTTCTCCTTAGTAGGAGCAGCCGAGTCAGCCACTGTGTTCCTATTATCATAGTGTAGAAGCGTATTGTGCTTTCGATTACATTTTGCACAAGTGAATTTACTAGTACATTGATTAGGCCTATGACCTGGCGACAAACAATTTAAACAAGCGTGCTTTTGAAACACGAATTCCTTTCTTTTTTCAGTAGGCAAAACTTTAAATTCTTTACATCTAAAAAGTGTATGATTTTCCCGACAAAATAAACATTTCAAAATGGATGATGTATTGTGGCTTTTGACTACTGACTTACCCTTTTCTTGTGAACTTAGACCAACCTTAGAAGCTTTAATTGCTTCCAAAACACGAATACGCTTTTCTAAAAATACATCCAAATCCTTATAAGTTGGGTATTCAGTGTCAGCACCAATCTGCATCTCCCACTCCTTCAAGGATGCAATATCGAGCTTCTTCGATGTTAAAAAAACTAATAAGTCACTCCATGAGTTAGTTTCGCGCTTAAAGTTTTTGTGAGCCGCCAGAGATTCATTTGTAGTATCGCGCAACTTTCTTAAATCTTTATATAAACGTAAAAAATGGCGCACTTGAAAGTTGGGTGAGGGAAAAATGCCTAATATAACCTCACGTATTCCGAATGCATTATGTACGAGGTTAAGGAATCATTTTTTATAAAATTTAAAAAATGAGTGAATTAAATGTTAGGAAGGAAAAGGGATAAAAAACCTCTTGGGAAGAACTGAAGTTTGAAAATACGTCCAGTAAGTTAATTTCAATCGTATTTAACAGCACTCGATTGCACTTCGGGCAAAAAGCAAAGTTTTTGTAATTTTCCCTAATAAACTTTGAAATGTTGCAATTTAATCATGGATGAATAATTAAAAATTACCACATACCTTCGGCACCGCGTCCTGGAATCCAAAAAAATATAAAACCGAAACTCCACCTAACGAGCCACATCCTATTAATTCCGTTGAGCGCCAGGCCTGTTCGAGGCCACTTAAATCCACAAAAATTCAAACCTCAAAATCAATTAAATAAAGATCCGGAAATCTTACAAAAAAAACAATAAATAGACTAAACTAAATTCAAGGAACGCAGTGTACCGACTTCTCGCGCGGTCAGCCCAGACTCGGTAGTTGGGCGTGCTTCGCGAATAAAGAGGGTTCAAAAATGTTAATAAACGACAACTCAACATTCACACTAATTAGAACAGGTAATTTATTTGATGCACGTTAACAAAAAAAAAGAGTGAAATAACAGGCCCGATTTACATAACAATTGATCTTCACCCGTATGACGGATCTCGACAAAATTAGGCTTCTCTGCCCGGAACTCCGTGCTAGGCAATTTCGAACAAGACTTAAGAGCTCTAAATTCTAACCTATAAACGAGCTAGGCCAACTCCCAGAAAGATTCAATTTATTCGCTTAAACAAAACAAAAAAATAACTATTCACGAATATTCCGTACGATTAGGACCAAAATTCATTAAACAAAATTCGATTGAAGAAAATTATCCATTACGTTGATTTCAGAAGTCTAGTCGTTA
The DNA here is from genome assembly GCA_932178445.1 of Andricus quercusramuli. NCBI lineage: Eukaryota > Metazoa > Arthropoda > Insecta > Hymenoptera > Cynipidae > Andricus > Andricus quercusramuli. Next base: position 5,595 of record CAKNXH010064481.1, on the reverse strand, counting down.
TTGAAACATAACCTCAAAACTGGCCATAGCCTAACTTCACTAAATTAGTAACGACCCATGACTAGTCATAGCCTAATTTATTTCATTAGTAATAGCCGAACTCAAATCCTTAATCGAACTCAACATTAACCCAAAATAACACATGACCTAGACCTCTATATTTCAACCGTGATTTAGATAATTTGCCTCATGAAATCTTTAAACCTCAACATCTTTATTTCAAAGAGAAATTGGGCCCAGCTCGCCTAAATTTATCAACTATAAATTTACTCACACAAATACTACCCACATGGCTTAATTACCTCAAAACAAATTGACGACCTCAACATAAATCAATAGCACACTTTGAGTTCGACAAATAACATATTTAAATTTTGATTAATAAAGCACTAGAAATTGAGCAAATAGTACACTCGAAATTCAGTAAACAGCCTTTCAAAATTCAATGAATAGCAAATTTGAAAAATAGTAACAGCATACTTGAAATTTATTAAATAACATAATCAAAATTAAATCAATAATACATTAGAAATCCCGCGAATAACATATTCAGAATTAAATCTAAAACACATTAGAAATTCAGCGAGGGACATATTCAAAATTAAACCACAATTCTCGACGCTTAAAGTCTATAAATTTCACTCACAATAAAGGGGGTGGGGTAGGGGAAGCTCTAGACTGAGTGACACTCAAATGGAACTTGATACGATATTTCTCGACACTAGAAAATCAGGATCCACATTTTTATCATTAATACTTTGGAGCAAAACTCGACTGGGGCCCAGTTCCGAAAAAAATTGCACAATTCTATATTAACACACGATAAAGGGGTTCACTCAAGATTAAAGAAAATTGGGCTTCGGGGCATGACTCAATTTGGGGTTCCATTATGTGACTATATGAAAATTACTCAAAATGCTCAACGGGGTCATAGTTCCGGGGTCAAACTTCATGTGGCAACACTCGACTGGGGGCTCAGTTCATAGGTTACAAAAGAATTCACCATTATGGACACATTTCAAAAAAATAGTAACATAATCACACATAATAAAACACAATATATCAATAATACAGTGAATAGGAAGGCCCAGTCAAAGAAACTCCACCTCGACCACGTGTGACGCCATTTACTCGACAAAAATTAATATATCCATAGTAACTCAATTGATCCACTGTGGCCACGTGTCGAGCGTGGTTTCCCTTGCTTATTATTTCCATTGACCTTACCCGCTGAATTCTGGAGCGATGTTGACGAACCTCCTTGGGGATGAGGAGTTGTGAGATGCGTCTTTAATATTCCTGCCTGGAAATGCTGCTTTACTAGCACGAGAAAAATACAGCGTGACTCGACAAGGGAGAAAACAAAAGCTCGACTTTTCGCGGCTGCGGTCAGCAGAGAAGAACGAACGTAGCGGCAGCGGTACGGGACAGTGTTCACAGATCGTGGGAGCTAGCGGCCCCCACCACGACTCCCATGTGAGAGCGACACACGAAAACGCCGCGTGTCGGTGTGTCCCCACTCCGTCACTTGATTCCACGCTCCGCGGCAACGAAAATTTGTCGGCTCGGATGATTTCACTGTCTCCTTCGTGCTCTTTCGTTTGATTTCGGTGGCGGCCAAGAAGATGCGTTCGGCGTTGAAGCCGTGGATTCCCGAGAATGCACGATTCTTAACTTGCAATTTCTCATTCTCGGCGACTGGGCTATTTTCAAGATTTTTCAGCTTTTTTAGATTTGGAGAATTCGAGGATTCGAAATTTGTTTACAAACAAAGTTTGACAACCTCAAAAAAGCTAAAAAAGTTTTAAAAGATGATGATTATGTTTTTTTAGGTATTATTATAGAATCTTTTCTAGTATAGGATCCATAGGGAGTATAGTATAAGTTACTACAGGTTTTCAATTTTGTAATATAAGGAATATATTATATAAGAAAAATTGGGCTTCCGTTTTCGGTACCGATCGTGAGAGAACTCGTTTGTGTCAAGTGTTGCGTTTTTTGGCTTTGGTGAAGGGAATCAGCGTGTGTGGGTGCAGAAAGGGCAGTGAGTGCGGAGAGCAGGGATAAAGGAAGAAGGGTCAGTGAAGGCAAGTGTGTAAAGTGTGGAAATAAGGTGTGAGAAAGGAAAGTTGGAACGTGCAAATTTTGTTTTGAGGTTAGGTATAGAAAATAGTTGTCGGGCAAGGGGGCAAGAGGTAGGCAAGCTAAGAGCGGGAAACAGCGAGGACTTTTTGGTAAGGTAGGTATGCCGACCATACCAAGTCCACAAACGGGCGACAGAGGGCAGGGAGAGAAAGAAGCAAGAGCGGACGAGGTTGTGAGCGCGGTTAGTGGGGAGAAGGGAGATTTTGACAGTAGCGATGACGAGAAGTTCGAGACACCGACCAGGGTCGGATCAGCTGAGGGAAGGGGTGCAGGCACGAGCCAGAAACGCGGGAGACCTTCAAACTTACAGCGCCTCAACAGACTAGGTAGCGCGGGCTCGAATAGGAGTCTGGATGAATGGCACAAAAAGGGGAACGCGACTAGCAGTGAAGGGGAAGATAAAAGGAAAAGAGAGGAAGGGGCACAGGGTTCTGAAAGTGACAAGGATAACAAGAAAGTGAAGCTTAAACGAAAAACACCAGACAGAGATAGGGGGGATGGGGAGATGTTTGAGCAGCTAGCAGTCCTCATAAAAGGGTTTAGAGAGGAAACAAGGAAGAGTCTGGAAGATATGAATAGGCAGGGGAAAGAAGTTAGGGGGGAAGTGAGAAAAGTAAGAGAAAAGTGGAAAGAGTGGGATAAACTCTGGAAAGAGGAGAAAGACAAGGTATGGGGTAAACTAAAGGCTATAGAGAATAAACAGAGAGAGAGATTGACGAACAGACAAATAGGGAGATAAAACAACTGGAAGAGCGGGTAAGTAAATTAGAAGTTAGGAATGAGCATATGGGGAAGGGAACAGAAAGTGCGTAAAAAGTAGAAGGGAGTAATAACGTGCAAAATGAGAATGAAAGAATGAAGAAGAGACTGAGTGAGATCGAAAGAAGATTGGAAGGGGAAGAAAGGGCGAAGAGAAAAAATAACATAGTACTCAAGGGATTGAAAATAGAGAGTGAAACAGGGGGAATTGAAGTCAAAAATCTGCTGAGAGATATTGGAATTCGGGTAAGGGTAGAAGGAGTTAAGAGATTAGGAATGACGAAGGAAGGAAAATAAGGAATGTTTGTAGTAAAAGTAGGGAGTGAGGAGGAGAAAAAGAAAATTATGAAGAACAAAAAATTATCGAAAGGAAGAAGGGAGAGAATTGAAGAGGATTCGAATTGGAGGGAGAGGAAAAGGAGATGGCAAATAGAACAGAGAGCATGGATATAGAGGAAAAAGGGACGCATGGTATGGATAGGGCGAGACAGACTATGGATAAATGGGGAGGAGTGGGTCTGGGACGAGGAAGTAGAAGAAATAAGGAAGAGGGGAAAAAGAGTTGAGAAAGGTAGAAGGAAGGAAGATACAAAAGAGGCTAGAGAGCAAACAGAGGGGTTTCCAAAAAGCAAGGCGGAAGAGAAGTAAGGAGGATAGGGGAGGGAAGGGAGGAGAAAAAAGTGAAAATAGCTTTCTGGAATGTGTCAGGCTTGAAGAACAAGAATGAAGGTTTCTGGCGGGAGTTAGAAAAGTGGGATGTGATTATGATGAGTGAAACCTGGGCGGATGAGAAGGATTGGAAGGGGATGAAAAGGTTGTTACCTAAAGGGTATGTGTGGACAATGCAAGAAGCAAGAAAGGAACACGTTAAAGGTAGAGGAATGGGCGGCATGGTATCAGGGATGAGAAAAGAATTGGCAGTAAAAGGGAAAACAGAGCAGGACAGGGAAGAAAAGGAGGAAACAATGGTAAGAAGGATTATAATAGGGAAAGTCAAAATAGCGGTAGTTTGTGTATATAGAAGAAGAGGGGAAGAGGAAGATTGGAGAGTAATAAGGAGGTGGATGGAGGAAAAGAAGGAAGAATTGTTTTTGATAGGAGGTGACTTAAATGCCTGGACTGGCGAGCAAGGGGGAGGGACTTCGGATGAAAAAAAGGAGGCATATATAAGGAGCTCTAAACATAGGGAGATAGACCGGGAGGGGAGGAGGCTACTAGACATAATAGGAGAAACCGGATGGTTTATATGTAATGGCAACATGAAAGGAGATGAGAAAGGAGAGATTACATTTATAGGTAAGGGAGAAACAATAATAGACTACATCCTAGCGGAAGAAAGAATGAGTAATATGATATGCAGTATGAATGTAGGGAATGAGATAGGGTCAGAACACTTCCTAGTAATAGCTACACTGAAAGGTGGCGTCCATAAACGTGGCAGAGGGAGAAAGGAAAGAGGGGGGGGGGGAAGGAACACGAAAATGGGAGTCTGGGGGGAGGGTAGATAAATTAAAAGTAAACAGGGAAAGAGGAGGAAGGAAGGGCGTGAATGAAGAAATAGGAATGGATGAATGGACGGATTATTTTAAGGATCTGCTAGGGGGAGAACAAAATAGGATCAAAGGGGAAAATAGAAAGACAGTCCAGGGAGAAATGGTGGAAGCGAACGAAATAACAAGAGAAGAAGTGAATGAGGCGATAGATAGACTGAAAAGAAACAAGGCCACAGGAGAGGATGGTATGGAGAACGAAGCGATAAAGTATGGAGGAGAAGGGATTAGGGAAGTGATGTGGAGGATATGCAACAAGGTCTGGAAAGGAGAAGAGTGGCCGGAGGAGTGGATGACAGGGCTGGTAGTACCGCTTGTTAAGAAAGGGGAGGGTAAGAAGGTAGAAGAGTACAGAGGGATCACTCTCATGCAAGGGGGCTATAAAATATACACAGAAATTCTAAGAAAAAGGTTAGAGAATCAGATAGAAGAGAAGCAAAGTATCCCACACAACCAGACGGGATTTAGAAAAGGGATGGGGACAATAGACAACATTTACGTACTCAACTACTTGGTTAACAGAAACTTAGGGAGAAAAAGAGGGAAATTAGTCGCTTTGTTTGTAGATTTCAAAGCAGCTTTTGACTCAGTGAATAGAAAAGTGCTATGGCAGGCAATGAAAGAGAGGGGAATAGAAGAAGGGCTGGTGGAGAGGATAAAGGAAATTTTTACTGAAACCAGGATTAGGGTGAAGATACGCGGGGAAAAAGGGGAGGTTTTCTGGACAGGAAGAGGTCTAAGGCAAGGGTGCCCGTTGAGTCCACTACTTTTTAATTTGCTGCTGGCAGACCTAGAGGAGAAGCTAAAGGAGAAAGGGAAAGGGGGGACGATCCTGGGTAATAGCAAACTATACTCCCTAGCATACGCGGACGACGTAGTTCTAATAGCAGACGATGAGAAGGGGATGAACCTAATGATAAGAATTTTCGAAGAGTACGTGGGAAGAAAAGAACTGACGGTGAACGTAGGGAAGACCAAGGTGATGTGCTTCAGAAATAAAAAGACCAAAATAGGTTACGTTTGGAAGATGAACGGACAAACAGTGGAAATTGTGGAGGAGTTCTGTTACCTAGGTTTTTGGTTTGAGTCAGGAGGGGGAAACGATTTGCAGGTGAGGAAAAGAATCGAAAGTGCGAGTAAA
>CAKNXH010064475.1:7754-48861 GCA_932178445.1 Andricus quercusramuli | reverse complement strand
TACTAGACTTTCCCAAACGTAATATACAGGTAGTTTTACCACGAAAAACATTGTTTAACATAAAAATTGTACTTATACATATAGTTTATAAGTTTTAATAAAACTTAACATTTTTTAGCAAAAAATGCAATTTTTCGTTAAAATTTCACATTTTTGAGGAGTTTTCGGAGGCAGAAGATATTATTCGATCGGGCTGAAATTTTAATATGTTCTTTGGTACGTCAATCCACAACTTTTCCACACTCGGCTGTTTCGAAAAGCCGACTTTTTATTTTTTCGCTCCACCCTATTGTATACTTAAGGGTGCTGAGGAGGTCGCTCACCGCTGGCAGTTATTATTATCTAAAAATGCTATAATCTCTTAATGCGAATCGCTATTATCTTCTTTGAAGATAGCATGGCGTGTATTGAACTTTGAGAATATCAATACGGATTCCCCGCATGTCAGCATATTGATAGATTCTATGAACAACGATCTTTTGATTTATTCGGGATATGTGAACAGTACATGACATGTGTTGAATTTAGAGAATGTCAATACGGATTTTTCATTTGTCAGTCTATTGATGGGTTCTATGAATAGAGGTCTGTTGATTTATTCTGGAAGCCTAAAATCCTGACTACGCTGAGTATGAAGGAGTACTAAAAGATAATGCGGTGACTGAGGCACAATGTTAAAATTGTGTTTCGCCATGTTTCCTGTCGAGAGCAACGTACATTTTTTTTTTTTTTTTTTCGAGAGGTGGTGAGAATGCATTTACGCACTGAGTGTGAGACTCGACCTAAAAACGGTAATACACACTAAACTGACCTCCTCTTTCTGCCAACCCATGTCCTCGGAACCGCTTTCGACACACTTCAAGGACATGGGGGTAAGGCCACTAAGCCGTGCTTCGGCTTCCACTTTTTACTCCAAGCTTGACATTCTTCAAACCGTTATCCAACCAGGATGCACGCATCGTGCTCAGCAGCGTGGTGGTACCACACAATGAGCTCGTCGGCCTTCGGCATCCTGGTTGGGTATTTTCTGTTAGGCAGTGCGTCCTTGAGGCTTCTTCATCGAGGCGGCCTCTCTGTACGCCCTGCATCTCATCTTCCCCGGCTGATGATCAGTCCCTTTTGCTGCAGCGCAGAGGAAGCACTGCGGCGTACTTTCGCACGTTTCAGCCTTATGCCACTCGTTGTCGCACCTCCAACAAGCCGTTCTTCTATCACAGCCATTGCAGGCCGCCGCCATATGGCCATAGTCTAGGCAGCGGTAGCATCGCAGCACCTCCATCTTCTTCCGCACGCGACAGGACACCCATCCCACCTGAAGGTATCTCGAGTGGAGAATCCTTGCCGCCAGTTCTTCATTCATTTCGACAAAGGCCTTCAGATTGCCTCTGAAGGCCTTAGTCATACTCACCTTTATATCCTTGCTCGCTGCTGCACCGAAGTAGTTTCGGACAGCAGCTTCCACTTCCTCCGCCTCTGTTGTCGTGTCGAGGTCCAGGACCTTGACTTCGATGCGGGGAACGATCTCACGCACATTTCCCCCGGCACCGACCGCTTCCCTTATGGCCGCCGACAGCTTTGATCTGCCATCCAATGCCGGCCCCACCTCTACCAGAATTTCCCCATGTCGGGTTTGCCTGACACCCTTGATTTTGACACCAAGGTGGTCCGGCTTCACTTTCTTTTTTAGGTCTTTGAAGACCTCGGCGTAGCTCGAACCCTCGGCCGGTCTTAACAATAGCGCTTCGGGTCGAGCTTTCCTCTTCGACACCTCCTTCTTGCTGCTTTCGGCCGCAGTTGTTATTGCCCCTAAATTTGGCCTCTTCGGAGTCGAGGACGCCACAGTGTTAGTGCGGGTCCTCGGTTTCTTGGCCCTCTGTCTGACACTTGTCTCAGCGGGGCTCATTGAAGACTCCCTCTCACGCTTCCCAAGTTGGGGAGTGGCAGCCTCCACAGCTTCGTCGATTTGAGTCCCGCTTTGGTTCAAGTCTTTGCTCACCTTCGCTTTATTAAGGTACTTTTCACCAACCTTGTTTCCAACGTACCTTATCGCGTCTTTGTAGGCAGAATCAGCAAAGCCTATGTAAAGCTCCAACCGGCCTACTACACGCTGCGCCTCTCTTAGTCCATCCCTAATTGGCATGAACATATTGCGCTTTGAGTTGCAGAATTCCTGCATCCCCTCCAGCACATCTTTCAGGTCTTCCAAGAGTTTTCGACTCCGCTCCATCTCCTCATACGCATTCATTACCTCATGTTTGGCAAAGGATTTTGACTGATGTCAAACTCCTCTACGACGTCCAATTCTCCTTCTAACTCCTCACATATACTCCGGTCTAAGTTTTGTTTATTCGACTGCATAATGTTCCCACGAGTAGCTAGGGAAATAAAGGTCCACCCCCGCAGAGCCCCGCATGCGGGGGTAAGGTCTGCTTACTCTAGGAGGCGACCTGGTATCCTAAAGACACCGTTTACGACACCACACCCCTGGTGCCATGCAGTCTTCGGCACGGTTGTTAACGCCTTGACTTGGAGGTTTTTCCTTCGGGACCATCCCTGGACCATTGTCCGCGACTGCCGATTGAGTTGTGTAACCGTATTCAGCAGAAACCCTCGGTACAGGGCCCCCCTATCCGCAACCCGGGGACGCGCCCGGTAGCCTGGTCAAAGGCGCCGGGAGAGCAACGTAAATGAAGGTAACGATAGTTTCTTTACCTCACTTTTTGGTCAATTTATTTTAAATTTATCCAAATAATTGACAAAAATCCAAAAATATCCCCTGAATTTATTAGGGTCCCTGAGTAAGATGTGAGATTTTTTCAAAGGTAAAACTGATTGATTGTCTGCCTAAATATTTTTGCACCTAATTAGGTAGTTTTTAAATGGGCGGGAAGCCCATTGGAACTTCCCAGGCGCTCGAGCTATAAAGCCTAATGTGCCAAACCCTCAATTATTCAATCTCAGTAATTTACTCTAGATCTCTTGGTGAAGCCTAGTATGTCAATCACTGATCGCTTTGTAATTTCTCCCGGTTCCATAAAATATGCTCCAAGGGTTTGCCGCCTGAGCCTAGCTAACGCCGCACACTGGCATAATACATGCAGGGATGTTCTATCATCCCTGCCGCATTTCCTGCACTCTGTCGGGTTATGCCCCATTTTGTGCATATGATAGTTCAAGTGGTTGTGCACATTGAGCATTTGAACTGTGTTCCTATATCTTTCTTGGGTAAACCCAGGATTTTTCTGGCTCTGTCCATTATGTACGTTCAGCCCAGGATGGATTACGCCTGTCGGCAACCCTGGATTGCTTCCCAGTATTCCCGGTGCTTTGTTCGGATCCAGCTTTTGATAGCCACACCGATGCAGCAAGACGCTAGTCCCAGTACCGGTCCCGCCCTTATGTATTTCCTTATTGTGTGGCGACGAGGGGTTTCTTCGTATCACTGAGTTATCCTTCCGATACGGGAGTAATCCTCTGCGTAACGGGGATCAGGTGTGACGCTGCTGTGGTGGCGGCATGCAAGCGTTAGAAAGAGGTGGTCCAAAAATAAGGTAAACGATGTATGTAGGAAACGTCGAAGTTTACACTACGGGGACTCGGGGAGAAGGGTCTCTTGGTGTCGAAACGTGCTATACTTAACGGCTAGCTCAGGCGCCAGCGCACAACTCCTAATTCCTAATGAATCTACGGTACCAACTCGAAATTCCGAGAAATCTGCGCAACGCTTTTACGTTTTTAGGGGCGGGATATTTTAAAAAGGAATCTATTTTTATCGGGATCGGTCTGTAAGCCATTCTCATTTACTAGGAAACCTAAGAGTGCATTCGGGAACAGCGGAATCCAGTCTTATCTAGATTAATCTCTAAATCGGCATCCTTTGTTTTAGTTAGGACTTTAGAAAGCCATTGGAGGTGTTCTTCAAAGGTCTTTGTAACTATTATTACATCATCTAAATAAACAAAGGCGTGCGGTTCCATCTCAGGACTTATTAATTTGTCCAGTAAACGTTTGAAAGTTGCTGGAGTATTTGTGAGACCGAAGGGCGTCCTCTTAATTTGGAATATACCGCGTCCCGGTACAGTAAATGCCGTCTTGCCGCGACTATCTTTATCTAGTGGATTTTGATGAAATTCTATACGTAAATCTATCTTCGAGACGTAAGTTGCACTTCACAATTTGTCCAAAATACCTGTTATTTGTGGCAGGAGGTAGAGGTGTTTTCTAGTAACCGTGTTAACTTGACTAAAGTCGAGGCAGGAACGATAACCCCTGTCTGGTTTTCTAGCCATAACTATTGGTGAAGACCGCCCACTATTTGAAGGTTCAATGATGTCGTTAGCTAACATATCATCAACTTCGGCAACTATAATTTCCATGATTTTAGGGGATGTTAAATATTTAAGTTATTTTATGGGTGGATGGTTCCTACATCTATGATATGCTTAGTTAAATCTGTTGACCCAGGCTTTTTCGGTGGCTCGGGAAATGCTTGTTTCAGAAAGTCTTGACGTTTAATATCTTCTTCTACAGTCAGTTCTCTAAGACCACAGCAAATTTCAAAAGATTCGGTTTGCAATTGAAAAGAGTAAATTTCATTTGGATTATTTTTAAAATTCCATTTTTAGTCCTCAAAATCTACATTAATCCTGAATATTTAAAAAAAGTCTAAGCCAGTCGCAAAAGCGATAGGTAAGGATTTAATTACTCTAATGCCAATAGGTTTTTCTTGATTTTTGAGTTTAACGGGAGATATTACTTCTTGGGAAACTAATTCTATTTGGCTGTTAGCTACTTGGACTCGACATCTCCTACAGACGGTTTCTAAATTCAACTCTTCTATTATTTTTAGGCCATCCAAACCTATGAAAGAACGTGAAGCTCCACTATCTACGAAGGCTTTGATTTTTTTCCTAGGATTACCACTGTCAAGTACATCAAGGGTTGTGGACTAGAGAAAGGTGCAGGTTGATAAGGGAGCTCAGAAAGGTTGCAAACCGGGATAGGCATTGAAGAACAAAGTTCATAACCAGGGATCTCTCTAGGGTTCTCCGGGAGATACAAATTAGGGTTAATTTCCTTGCGGTTGGAGTAGTTGAGTTCGCAAAGGGGTTGAGATATGATAGCAATAGGGTCTGAAGGAATGACATTTGGTAGGGATACGATAGGGTTGGGGTTTGAAGAAGTAGTAATCTCTATAGAGATCGGTATGTCGGAATTATCATGAGGTATTGTTTCTCTAGTTTTTAAATTCATAATCGCAGAAATTAATTGATTCTGTGCTTTTAGATCTTTCAAGAAAGGATTATTCGGGCGGATTAGTAACAGTTGAGGATTTTTATTTTTAATTCTAATATCTGGGACTTTAGAGGCTATTTCTTTTTCTTTTTCTTTGATAAAAATTCTATTTTCAAAAATAAAAAGAGTTAGGTCATAATCTTTAAGAGCATAATCTCCAATAAAATCTGAAAAGTCAGCTTCAGAATCTAAATGGTCAATTTCGAATAATTTTAAAGTTTGAGGGTATTTTCCTCTTCTAATTTTTCGGGTTTCAATTTTTGGAAGGGGTTTAGTTCGCTTCACAAGTGGTAGTATGTTCATCCTACGACATACCTCAGGTTTCAATTTCCCGAATACCTAGGGTATTCTGATTTGAACGTGCCTTTCTACCGCAACCAAAACAAAATATTGTTCTTGGTTGTTTACATTGGGTTGGTTTATGGTCTGTCCTCTATTATTTTTTTCTATCGACAGATACGCTAGTTCAACCGGTTCGTCTTGAGGAAACGTTTCGGGGGGTCCTCTTCGAAGAACGTAATTCTGTCGTATCGCTTATCTACTCTATCTCTCTCGATTCGCCTATCTGTTTGTCTGTCTTTTATTCTATCCTTAGGGTCTCTATACCCCAATTCAGACACTAAGGATCGCTCCGGGAGGGGGGGGGGGGTGGTTTATAGTTTTTGGCTGCACGATAGCTTTTCTCTGCAATATTCGCAAGGTCTTCTAAATGTGCGTAGTCCCTTACTTGGTTCCTTTAAATAGCCAAATGTAGTCTGGGGAGGAGATTCCTATGTGCAAACTGATTTCTACAGATTCCGGAATTTCGGGGATCAACCTATCAAACATGGTCCGCATGTAGGTCAAGTAATCAGAGACGGATTCCTTTTCCCCTTGAGTTCTTTTGTGAATTTTTTGTCTCAATTCAATCTGGAAGTCTGAATCTCTGAACCTAATTCTGAAAGTTCTAGCGAACTCGTCGAGGGGTTGGTAGGGGGGGGGGGGGTGTTCGCTACGATCTCAATGAGAATGCGGGCTGAGAACGGCGAGAGAGAGAATGGTCTTCGTAGGGGGGTGTGCGTATGACGGTAGTAGTGGTTTTCGGGGTCAGGGTATCAACGACGAAGGGTGAAGGATTCTCTAGGGGCGCTATATGGGTGGTGCGAGGAGTTTAACGTGCTAGATCCGCGTACGTTAAAGTGGAGGTCTAAAGGGTTAAGGGTTCGTTCGCTACAGGGATCGGAATCTCCATAGCGGTTGCGTTGAGATTCTAAATTCCTGTTTACCGGGTTTCAACGAGGCATATCGGTTTCACCATAGTGAGTAACCAGCCGTGTCTCGTCTTCCTGGCCATCATAACATTCATTTTCTGCTCGACTGTTTTCTCTATAAATCGAAGCCCGTTTATTTTGTATTTTGTTTTCGATAACAGGATCGCCAATTGCTTCCGAATAGGGGAAGGGCAGGTCAGTTTGTGCAGCTGTATTAGCCCTGTCTACACTTTGTTGTAGGAGAGGGTCATGGGGGTTTTCGTCGTGAAGAGACTCAACAGAACCCGAATGATTATAAGGGGTTCCTTCTACTCGGTTTGCTTTATCGCGGGGAAGGGTAAGAGATGATTTCAAAAGGTCTCTAGTATCCCTGTTATGTTCTACGGCTTTTACTAGCCGTTTCCGCAACGTTGCAAAATTTCCTTCGATGGAATGATTTCCTTTCTCTAATCGACAAATTAGTTCTTCCTTATTTAGATTATAAATCCAGAAAGTTATATGCTCTTCCCCGTCCATGTCTACCACGAATCCCGAAAGGTTATCTGTTAATCAGGGAGATAAGAGGGCACCCAATGGTATTTGGAGAGAAAAGCACAATTACAGAATGAGAAAGATAAGAAGCAAGAATACGCAACTATTATTATTCTCTCTCCATGCAAAATCGATTTTAACTGTAAACTCAGGTGTTCATAAAAATAATCAGAATAGGAAAGATAAGAAGCGAAAATGCACAATGGTAATTATTCTTTCAGAGCGAAATCGATATAAAATGTGAACACAGACGTTTATGTTAAGGATCGGAATAAGAAAGATAAGAAGCAAGAATGCACAATAGAAATTGAACCTCTCCGGATCAAAAGGGGATACGCGTGGATTCAGCCTGAGAAGTATTGTCCAGAAAGTCAATTTTGAAAATCGTTCAAATTTCAATTTGAAGGACTGCTACTTGCAGAGTATTTCAAGGTGCATCTTTTTTTCTACTGGCAAATAATTGTAGGTTTTACCGTTTTTGAAAGGAATTGATAAAAACTAGATTTGTCAAAAACAAAAAATTTCAATCTTTTTCACTTCAACTCGCGCTAATTTAGTCAATTTCCACAATTCATCAACCTTATCTACACTCAATTACATTTTCAAGTCTTCTGAAACTAGTTAAGAAAGAAAACCGTTAATATGTTAATACAAAAAAATTTATGTTAGGCTTTTCAAAATCATGAATTTCAACAATTTAATGGTTAAAAAATTATAAATGTTTCACATTGCAAATGGCAGTCTTGAAGCTGCTCCATTTTACTTGAATTTCATATCGTCCGCTGGAACAAGTTCGTAGCCGAGGAGGCACTCGCATAAGGCGGCGTCTAGATTGCCGCTTGCAATTTAAAACATTCATAATTTTTAAAACTATAATTCGATTGAGCTGGAACTTCCCAGAAAATTTCTTCAGATCCTAATCGACAACTTTCTCACTGGAAGTTTTCCGTTGCTTAAAATTCGCTCGATTATGAAGCGTTTGAAGTTTGAAATTCATGATTTTTGCAAAGCCTCACAAAAAATTAACAACTTTTTTTAAACAAAATATTTACGTTTTTCTTCCTTAACTAGTTTCAGAAGACTCAAAAATGTAATTAAGTGTTCATGAGATTGATAAATTCTGGAAATTGACTAAGTTAGCACGAGTTGAAGTGAAAAAAGATTGAAATTTTTTGTTTTCGACAAATCTAGTTTTTATCAATTACTTCAAAAATTGTAATACCTACGATTATTTGCTAAAGGAAAAAAGTTGCACCTTGAAATTCTCTACAAGTATCAGTTCTTAAAATTGAAATTCGAACGATTTTGAAAATTGTCTTTCTGGACAGTACTTCTGAGGCTGAATTCACGCGTATCTCATTTTGATCCGGAGAGGTTCAATTATTCTCTCAAGGCATTATTATTATTATTATTATTATAGATTAGCAGTTCGTACTCGAAAGTTCATTGCCTCACTAACCCGAGACCGCCACACATCTCTAATCAATTAAAATGTAAACACAGGTGTTCATATAAATGATCCATAGTGCCTGCCATAAAATTAATCACTGAGATTTTTCATTATATTTTAAAGTTGAGGAAATAAAATCGGTAATTAGATACTTGTGAACCTTATTGACAAATATTATGTTTGAACGAAATAAAATATTCTATAATACTCGAAATCAAAATTGAGGAATGAGCTTTGTAATTTTTCCGAGACCGTTTTTTAAGTTTTGGGCCCCACGTTGGGCGCCGAATTGTAATGCTACTTTTTATATTCAAATATAAAATTTGTGTGCTCTAAATAGCGCACAAAGGACCCTAGTCAGAAAGATAGAAGATATCAAAATAGGTAAAACTATAAACCAAAATTTAAAAGGCAAAATTAGGGTCGACAAAAACTACTACTTAGTCTAAACATGAACAATGGCAGAGAGGGGGGGTTACGTAATTACAAAAGCTCTCATTTTAAACAAAATAGTTAACAACATTTTATTCAAAAACTAAGAGAAATTCAACAAAAGGGCATATCCAGAGGGTTGAAAGAGAAAACAATAAAATCATATAAAATATGTAAACAATTCAAACATAGGTAAGAGGAATCTCGACAACATTAAATCGCAAAAGGAGTGAAATTCATAAAATAAATAAAAAATTGATTGAGGGATCGCAATTAAACAATTATTGTGAAGGGTCATACATAGAACATGTACGATCACAAAATGCAAAAATAATAATATTTTTAGGAAAGTCGTATTGAAAAAAATTATAATCGACAAGTGGAAAGGGGTTCTAACTCAACAGTCGGGGGATTCAGCTACAGGGGTTCGCAATAGAGAATTGAAAGATACACATCATAATGAAACAAAAGGTATAAAACATTATAAACCGGCACACAATATATAATTTGGATAAACTTCCGAAAGCCGTAAACCGACGATTTCCTTCACACAACGTATATTTATGTATTTTTATGCGCTGATTACGAAAATGATAGTGAAAATTAGCGACTCGGCGATTTTCATGGTGAACTCGTGAAAAAACCATCAAAATCATGGTTTTTTGCGTTTATCTTAACTAATATGCAAAATTTGAAAAAATAGCTCAAACAAAAGTTGTACGTCTCATTGAAATTCACATTTTTTGTTACAAACATTTCTTTCTGCGAGTGATAGTTTCCGAGAACATCAATGATACAAAGATTTCCATCTTACTCCATTGGTTTCGGTTTGATACCTATACTTACGCTCTTCACCACGGGAAGGTTGGAGAATTTTAAAGAGCATATTTTTTTTTCTATTATATGTTTTGTAATTTTTTTGGGGTTTTTTAAAAAGGATTTTTATGATTCAGTCAATAGAGGGAAGGGGACTTTGCAAAGGGGGTTGGATGTGACCAAAATTATTTACCCCTCAGTCATTAACATGTCAATTAAAGGAAGGGCACTTTGGAAAGGGGGTCGGATTAGCCCAAAGTTATTTCCCCCTCAGTTATTATCCCGTCAATAGCGGGATAATGTTATGCTCTTTAAAATTCTCCAACCTTCCCGTGTTGAAGAGCGTGAGTAGGTATCAAACCGAAACCAATGGAGATACGATGGAAATCTTTGTATCATTGATTTTCTCGGAAACTATCACTCGCAGAAAAAAATGTTTGTTGTGTGAGACCTTAGTTATTTTTTGTGCCCTGTCACAGGGGTGCCTTCCCGTCTCCACGACAGGCTGGAAAGGGGGTTGTGTGAGACCAATGGAGATACGATTGTAATCCTTATTTCAATGATGTCTACAACTTTTGTTTGAAACATTTTGTTTTATTTTGCATATTAGCTTAGATCATCGCAAAAAACCATGATTTGTATGGTTTTTCCATGGTTCCACCATGAGAATCAAATTTCCGCACATTTTCACTATCATTTTCGTAATCAGCGCGTCAAAATACATCAGTATACGGAGCCTCAAAAGAATCAGCGGTTTACGCTATTCGGAACTCCACCCCCGAAACCAATGGAGATACGAGGGAAATCTTTGTATCATTGATTTTCTCGGAAACTATCACTCGCAGAAAAAAATGTTTGCAACAAAAAATGTGCATTTCAATGAGATGTACAACTTTTGTTGGAGATATTTTTTCAAATTTTGCATATCAGTTGAGATAAACGCAAAAAACCATGATTTTGATGGTTTTTTCACGATTTCACCATGAAAATCGCCGAGTCGCCAATTTTCACTATCATTTTCTTAATCAGCGCATCAAAATACATAAATATACATAGTATGAAAGAAATCCTCGGTTTACGGCTTTGGGAAGTCTACTCTATAATTTAGTACATGAACGCAACATGGTTAAGGTTTCTCATTTGACAGACAATTGAAGGGGGTTTTCTTCTGGCAGATAGATACAGGGGTTCGCAAAAGTAAATATTAAAAATTTTTCGAAAATATAAAAGGGGACGCTCATAAATAAATACCAGATGGGTCTCAGACAATAACGCAACAAGGGGGTTCTCAAAATTGGTATTAAATGGGGTTTAAAGGCGAATGTAACGGGAGTTCTTAAAAATAGGCACAACAGGCGTGTCTAAAACAAACACAAAAGGGGTACTCCAAACACAAATATCTATTAAAGGGGTCTCAGAGATAAATATAAAAGGGTTCTCGGATGCAGATACGAAGGTAGTTCTCGAAAATGAATACAAAAAGGGGTTCTCAAAAATTGGTACAAAGGGGTTCTTGGAAATAAACACAAAGGGGTGCTCTGAAATAGATACAAAGAGAGTTCTCGTAAATAAACACAAAAAGGTGTTCTCAAAAATAGATATAAAATGTGATCTCAAAAACAAGTATCCAGGGGTTCTCAAAATTGAGTAACAAAGGGGCTCTCAAAATGGGTACAAAAGGTTTTCCAAAATAAACGCAAAAAAAGGGTTCTCGGAAATGGGCGCAAGCGGGATTTCTAAAATAACGCAAGAAGGGTGTTTTCGAAATATCAGAAGAGGTTTCCGACAGTTTCATAAAGGCGTTGGGTCGCAATTATAAAAGATATTGGGGTCACAACTTTATAAAAAGGTTACTGGTTCTCAATATTATAAGAGCATTGAGACGCAATTAATAAAAGGTATATAAAAAATTATAAATTATAAAAGGTATTAGGTCTTACTATTATAAAAGTCATTCGGTCTCACTATAATGTGGCCGATGCTAAAGGGTCGCAAGCATTACGAAAGGATCATCATAAGGGTATCAGTTCTCAGTATTATAAAATATATAAAAGGGATATCAGGGTCAAAATCCGTTAATAATATAAGTGGTCGATAAGGGAAAGGTTTGCAACATTATCAAATACATTACACAGGGGTATCAATGTCGCAAATATTCTAAAAAAGGGGGAGGTATTTTAGGGTCTCAAAATAATATGGATAAGGCAAAATAGTCGTAAATATTATAAAAGGCGTCATAGGGTTTCGAAATTTAAGAGTAATTCAAAAGGGGTCTCAAATATAAGCGAAGGCATGATATGGTCTCAAAATCAGGAGGGGAAAATAAAAGAGTCGCAAATTTTTAACAAAGGCATCACAAAAGGTCATCACATGGGGCTCAAAAAGTGAGGTGTTAACTCGTGGAACTGCAAAAGATGCCAAAAGGGGTATTCTTAAGGGATTGCAAAAGTTCACAAAAAGGTCATCACAAGGGTCTCAAAAATTGGATATAATTTACGGAGAATCGCAAAAATAATAAATGGGTCATCACAAGGGATCGAAAATTGCAGGTAATTTAAGGAGAACGGCAAAAATTATAGAAGGGTCATAACAAGAGATGGCAAATTACAACATGCATTAGGAGGTCGAAAACATTATCACAGATATAGCAGAGTAAAAGAAAACATAAAAGCGATTAATCGTCGGCATTTCGTCACTCCGGAATATAGAGAGAATTACAAGCACAGGTTATCAATTTCAAAAGACAACGAATCGATACAATATAGAACAATTAATACAGATAATCTAGCCAAGTACTCAAAGAAATACGCTCAAAAGAAAAACAAAAGAAACAATTGAACCACTTGTCTGGATCATTATAGAATCAGTATCCTACCTGAGATAATCTGGAAGGTGCCGCTACGATCTTATGCTGACATCAGAAGTTTACAGACGCTAAGTGTGAATTTTTCACGCTAACCGCTGTATTTCACGAACGTGAGGAATTACGTTGTGAGGGGAAGGGCTGATGTGCACGATCTTAGATTCTATAATTCGCAACGGTCGGGAGAATGATAGCCGATGAGGACCGCTTCCGATTCGCCCATCTTATCGTCCTGTCCTTTCTTCGTTAGTCCTTATGAGCCGCCGCGCCGTTGGGGAAGCGATAGATTCTGAACTTCTTCACACGAGAGGGAGAGAGGCGAGAATCGTCCCATTAATGCTTTTCAGGGCTGGCTGTATTCTGGTGCCTAGGTGGAGAACGAGGAGCCATTTCTCCTTGCTGCAGGTGTGGAGTGGACTCTTCGGTGCTTACCTATTCCCTTGTAGAATATTTTGTAGTAACCACCTCGGTTAATCCTCACCAGGAACGTGCCTTGGATCTTAGACGACCAAAAGCAAGAATCTATTCTATCCTTATGCAGAAGGATAAGCGATGAAAATAATCCATTCTATCCTTAATGGCAGAATCATCTATTCCACTTGGATGTCAGAAAGATCAGCGATAAAAATATTTCAGAATTTTATGTGGGGACTTGAGATGCGAAGATCTGCTGAAGGTGAAGGTGGTGATGGATGTAATCGATCATTTGCGTGGATGGTGAGAATCTGCATGGCTCTAGCTCGAGATCTCGGAATTCAGAAATTCAACATAAATTAAAACAGCCCTGAGTTCTTGAAATTAACATTCCAAACATATACAATAGAGTAGTAAAATAATAAAATAAGTCATAAAATAAAACATAATAAATTAAAAATATAAATAAATACAGGAGTGCTGAGTTTCCTTACTCTCAGTGTGAACACGCGAGCTTCCAATTTAAAATAAAAAAGGCGAAATGGAATTTGTGAGTTGCAGAAAATCTGCCGATGGCACGTGTTTGAGGGCAATAATTGCTCTAAATAATTTTATCAGTGGAGGGACGACGAAATCCATGCCTTTTTTTAAAAGTACTGGATAGATGCCATCTGCCCCTAATTGTCGAGAGGACTGACTTTCTACATTTCTGTGAAAGTGTCTTTGCATTTTCTTGTCGAGTAGCTGTAGGCGGAGTTTTTCAAACTCTGCCTTCTTTATCTCGGCTTTTAGAAGTGAGGCATCTAGATGGATTAATGCACTTTCCTCACTTCTGGTGTTAAAATTCAGGCCAAGGGTCTCTGCCGCCTTGACGGCGTAAGATGTATAATCGCAGAACTGACGAATTGATATACAAGCTCTTATGCATATGCATGATCTTACGTGTAGCAATATCAAGAAGTGAGGCATCTAGATGGATTAATGCACTTTCCTCACTTCTGCTGTTAAAATTCAGGCCAAGGGTCTCTGACGCCATGACGGCGTAAGATGTATAATCGCGGAACTGACGAATTGATATGCAAGCTCTTATGCATATGCATGATCTTACGTGTGGCAATATCAAGGGCCGTGAGCCAAAAAGTTTCAAGGAAAATGCTTGGATTAGCTTCAGAGAGACTGTTTTACTGATTTTACAACTTTAATGCGGCTTTGAGGCACGTCCAGATATGTATAGATCTCTCCAGTGTCAGAATGTCTAATAACACTTATATCCACAAGCTCAAAGTCCATTACAATCTCTCCTGTGTACTTTTCGACGATCGACGGAGAAAAAAAAAGAATTTCGTAGTGCGGGAGATAGTGGCAGAAGTGTGATATAAAAAAGCGGAGGGCTCGTGGTATCTCCATGAAAGACACTCCTCTGGAAGGTGACATTGTTTGTTGTGACACAATAATGTCCAGATGAGATAGTAAATCTAGTTTTCGAAAGGGGCATCAATCTTTTTATGCATCTCACTATGCGTGGATGAACCTTCAAGCTTCCCAACAGACAGAAGCGTAGAGCCCCCCACGGGGCTCTACAAGGACGGACGAACTCTTTCCCTAACTGCTCGTGGGAAAAACAGTGACACCACCAAACCACCAAAAAGTTGTAGATGCGGTTCAAAATCAACTCAGGGGTGACTTGCTAGACTGCTACGATGCCAGCATGACCCCTGCTTACAGAGGCTCTATGGCGTGTATCCACTCTCTGTGGTGCCAGAAACACTTGGAGCTTCAGCACGTTTCGCATCAGTTATTGTGAAATCAACGCGCCCACCTCTAGAAAAATGGATATGTACGTGGAGCGCTTCCCGAACCGTTGCTTGAACAAGCTGCAAGCGAAAATGAGATAGCGACATTAATTCCAACCGCGGAAAGGAGGCACCTTCTGAGAGATGTTAGCGATTTCAGGACAAGGAGGAACATTGACATGCAGGTTCCTCCTAAGCCCCAAGATCTGGCTTAAATGGATGTGTCCCGTGTTCAGTATGTGGTTGACTTCATAACATCTGGTGGGCCATTCGCGGAAAGGGTTTGAAAGTCCGCCTAAGAACTGTGGATCTGTAATCACACACTGATAAAATCAAAGCTGCTGAAAATCAAGTAGCATATTGTTGACAAAATACGGGTGTTATCTGGCGCAATGAGGAGAATATGGAAGAGGGAGAGATGGATCAGGGAGAATCAACAGTTTCTCGCTGTCCCAACGCACCTCTTCAGCGATCACCTTGTTTCTGTCAGAAATCTACTCAAGTCCAACGGGGTAGAGACTTTTTGGAGAGAGCTATACAAGATCCCGAAAACACTGGATCATAACATCTGAGGAGGAATGTCCATCAGTCACTGCCGAAGAGGTGAAAAAGCATTTGGGGTACGAAGAACGTTTCCGCTGCAGGACCAGATAGTATCAAGAACTTCTGGTGGAAGAAGTTTACTTCTACACACAAATATATGACGCGCATATTCACCTCATATTTAACGTCAGAAACACCCATTCGGCAGTGGCTGCTGTTCGGACGCACTAAACTTCTACCGAAAAAGGCAACTTGTCCAATCCAGAGAATTACAGGCCGATAACTTGTTTGAACAGACTGTATAAGATCTTTACAGCTGTCCTAAACAACAGAATTGTTAGAAAAATTGAGCCTGTGTGGAGAGAAATGTATGAACATAGTGGCTCAAAAAAAGGTGTAGCAGGCTGCCGAGAGAACCGGCTAATTGACAGGTGCGTCTGCAAAGACGCAGCAGCCCATTAGCGCGTCTTGTCAATGGCTTGGATTTACAACCGGAAAGTTTTCGATTCAACCTCTCATAGACTCATTATCTATCTGTTGGAAAGCTTGAAGGTTTATCCATACATAATGAGATGCATAGAGAGACTGATGCCCCTTTGGAAAACTAGATTTACTATCTCATCTGGAAATTATCGTGTGACCACGAACAACGTCTGCTTTCAGAGGGGCGTCTTTCAGGACGATACCATGAGCCCTCTGATTTTTTGCATCACACTTCTGCCTCTATCTCTCGCCCTAGGAAATTCTTCTGGATACCTCTGTGGCGACACTAGTCATCGCGAGCATTAGGTCACTCTTGTACTTTATATAGATGTTTCAAAGATTTCTGCTTCTGGTGAAAGCAAACTTCAGAGTGCTTTAAATATCGCCAATAAGTGCAGAGGAGAGATTGGTATGAACCTTGGATTGGACAAGTGTGCCAAAATTCATCTGAAGAAAGGAAAGATTATTGGCGTTCCCGGAGAACGTGAGCTTGTGGCTTAAAGTGTTATTAGACATCTTGACACTGGAGAGACCTATACATGCCTGGGCGTACCTCGAAGGCGCACTCAGGACATAACATCAGTGAAGGAGTCTCTCCGAAGCCGATACAAGAATCTTCTTCCATGTATTTGGTCTTCAAATCTGTCAGCGTTGAAAAAGGTATCTGCGACTAACATGCTTGCCGTCCCCGTTCTACTCTTCTCGTTTGGGGTGGTTCAATGGACGAAGAACGAGCTTACGGCCCTTGATATCACCACAAGTAAGATCAAGCATATGCATAAGAGCTTAATATCAATTCGTCAGTTCCGCGATTATACATTTCACGCCTTCAAGGCGAACGCGGACTTCTGAATCTTCTGTGTCTTCATAACCGAATTGCTCTAAGTACAGCTTTCATCGTTGCAAATGGCAGATATACTGTCCTACAAACGGTCAGGAAACACGAGATGGTTGGCAAAGGAGCATTCCTTTACAAAGCCGCGGAGCAGGCGGCCGAGACTTTTGGCCTGAATTTTAACATCAGAAGTGAGGAAAGTGCACTACTCCATCTAGAGGCTTGACTTCTAAAAGCCGAAGTAAAGAAAGCAGATATTGAAAAATTCGGCCAATAGCTACTCGATAAGAAAATGGACGGAAACTTTCACAGAAATGTAGAAAAGCAGTCCCTGTCGAAGGAGCAAGCTTTGGCTTTCCTCAGACCGTCAGAGCTCAATTTAGGTACAGAGGGTTTCATTTTCGCATGCCAGGACGGTGTCATTTCCATCTTATTATTCCGCGACTGCATTTTATGTCAAGAATTTCCCAGCGATAGGTGCCGAGCGTGTCATGCACACGATGAGTACCTACAACACTTAATATTCGGGTATACCATTCCCGCGGGAACGATGTACCTCTACAGACATAATGTGGCCCTAATAGCGCTTTATTGCCATCTTTGTCGTTCTTACGGTGTTGGCCGCGACCCTGCCCTGCCGAACGCTCTGAGGGAGATAGAATCAAATGTCCAAAACGAGAAGTGGAAAATTTTCTGAAACTACGATTTTCGGACAGCAGTCTCCGTTGCATAGTTGAGGCCTGAAATCGTTATACAAGACTTCGAGAAACGAACTATATTCGTGATAAAATTCTCCGCTCCGGCCGAGTACAACATCGCTGCCAAGGAGAAGGAAAAGGAGGAAAGGTACCAAGACCTTGAAAGGGAGCTGCTGAACTCAAAATATTCGGTTAAAGTAATTGCCCTTGTGATCGGTGCTCTCAGAGGTGCGAAACTGTCACTGGTTCGTAACCTCAAACCCACACCCACGTGCCAAAATATGCCAAGGAACTCGCGAGCTGGATGCAGAAGGCTTTCATCCTTTGGTCGCTTCGTGTCCGCAAGACACACGAGGGTGTCAACGACCTGTCGTTGTAATTTCATCGTGCCCTGTGATCATCCATGTCACGGTCGTGAGACGTTGCCATAGGTGTGATTTACTATGGTTCTACTGGGAGCCGGTGTCATTTTTAGATGGCAGTTGCTCTCAGTAGGACTCTACAGTGGTTTTTCATACCTTCAATTCAAATTATATATATAGGTTTTTATGAGTTGCGAATTGGTAACGTAAAAAAATTCGTGTTGTAAAAAAACTTTCTAGCATAACTCTAAGAGAAGATAGTTATGAACAATAAGCAATTTTTTGAATAAGAATGTTTGTTAACTTGCATTAATTGTTCACTCATCAAGTAAAAAGTGAACAAAAAGTTTAGAAATAACCGCAACTTTTTAGCACTTATCTGAGAGAGGATACTTATAAACATTAATTAATTGTTTCAACAACTATGTTTGTTAACTTGCATTATTTATTACTTTGCTTAGCAAAGGTGGGTAAAAGGTTAAAAATTTCAGAAGAAACCGCAACTATCCAGCATTAATGGAGAAGAAGATAGTTGTAAACAATAACAATTAGTTCAAATAATTATTTTAGCTGAATTGAATTAATTATTAAAATAATTAAAATAGAAAAATAGTTGAAATTGTCGACAAATGAATCGCAACTTTCTAGCATTATTTAAGGTGAATATTATGAAGAATAATAAAAAATGGTTCCAACAATTATTTTGTTTACTTGAATTAATTATTTACATCACTTTAATAGTAAATTGGACAACAATTGGCAATTTTTTGAAAAAACTGCAATTTTCTAGCATTATTCTAAGCGAATATTATTAACAATAATAATGAATTGCTGAAACAATTTATGTAAACATCTTATTAGTATAAAGTAGCATCTTATGTATTAGAAACAATTTCCATAAAAAAATGGAAAGAATTATAATTAGCGCTAAAAACTTGCGAAAGCCATTTTTTCACTTCTGGGTGTTTTTGGGACCCTATAAAACAGACTTATCGTGGTGATATTCAAAAAGTGATATTTCATTCATATTCTGTAGCTAATTATGAAGAGAAATGTTGAGTTTCAACTTAATTCACCTGATATTGACGATTCTGAATAAAATGTACAAAAACGTCTTTTTTTCTTATGGGCAATACGTGTTAAACTTTGTGGGGTTTGAGCCACCTCCAAATATAATTTTTTTCCAAAACGAAACAAAAATGAGTTTATTTTTTTGCGGATTCGAACGTGTGCCGAGGAAAGGGGTCTAACTCGGAAATGATCAATATTTAGGTTTTGACAACTTCTGATACTCTTTGAGTTACTTTTTTTGATGGAACGATCAAATCAAAATTCTGGGCGTTATTATTGTTTAAAACTGTGTTGCTACCCCGTAAATTGCGCTTTCTTCGGCCTGACTAAGATCTCATGAAACGCCTTCCACCACTCACAGCTACGTCTCTGCGCCTCACCTATAATACCCGCCCGTACAACGTGCACTGCGCTGAACAGTTAAAAGCGTGAGAGTGTAGTTGTGAGTGGAGAGGGAACTTTTCATGAGCCTTCCCTCTGTCTTAAAACTCTCGTGTGCTGGCTCCCTTTCCATCGATCGTCTTGTAAAATTCTAGCTTTCCGAGTTAGACCCCTTTACTCGGCGCACGTCATATATGTATATTTGCGACCCCATAAAAAAAGGTAAAACGATCAAAAATTCAATCTTCAAAAACCTTCGGTCTTTTTCATTTTTTGGACTATTGAAAACCTTGGTTAGATTTGCATTCTTGTGTTCTTGATGCTAAATAAGTTTCAGTGATATAAATTTTCTCTTACGTGTCATTTTAGAGCTTTGCATTTTGCAACCTGACAAGCGCCATTTGATGTACTTTTCCCTCCCACGCATAAACTACAAGCATAAACTACCTTTGTTTATTCATATTTTTTGAAATATTGAAAACGATTAAATTTGCGTTCTTGTGTTCTTGATGCTAAATAAGTTTCATTGTTCTACATTTTCTTTTACACGTCATATTGGAGCTTTTCATTTTGCTTCTCGACACGCATCATTTAAGGGGATTTATTAGAGTTATAAAATGGGATGCAGGTTTCCGGCCGCACGGTTGAATATTTTTGTTTGATTTTTTGCATACGTCATCGAAATGTTATTCTGTTTTGCTGGTTAGAGCCGTTTCGCGAAAAAATGTTTATATTTTATTTAATAATCAAAAAGGAAAGAAGAATAGCTGTGTGTGCATTTAGGCCGCATGCCCATCGACCCTTGTCAAACGCTACGAGGCAGACACCCCAGAGCGCGTTGAATTACCCGAAACGAATGACCCTTTCGTTGTTATGAGATTCAGGCTGGTTACAAAAACTGAAAGTATGAAAGCATGGCTTGATTCAATTATCATTAGCAAGTTTAAGCGCGCCTAGGGCGCGCGACTGTTGCATCTCGCGCTTCGCGCTCGTTCATATATTTATCTCACGCTTCGCGCTCGATTATATATTCACCTCGCGCTACGCGCTCGGACGTATTTAAATCGCGCTTATCAAAACCTCTACATGTGAAGTGATTGTTAAATTTGTTTTTATTTCAGAATGAAATGAAACTTTATTTACTCAAGGTTCTATCGACCTTAAGGAACACATTCTCATCCAGACACTCGCGCTTCGCGCTCGATATATGATTTGGAAATCATTTGAACCTTGCGTTCCACGCTCGGTTCTGTGCACCGTATGATTGAAATGAAAAAGTCACGAATAAAACAAAAACTACGCATCCTATTAGAACACGATTTATAACAAATTTGTACCTCTTCTTTGGATGAACAAATTTTTTCTCTGTCATTTTTCTCGTAGCTTGTGTTATTCGTCTAAAAATTTAATTGATCTATTTCCAACGCTGTCTTTTAAGAATAAAATAAAAACTACGCATCATATCAAAAAGTGAATAATGACAAATTTGGAGATCATTTTTGGGTGCATAACCTTTTTCCATTCATCTTTGGTCGTATCTTGCATAGTTTGACAGCCATATGAAATTATTGATTTTTAATTAATTTTTTGTGTGATCAAAATTTGGATTTTTGATTTTTCAAAAAATTCAAAAAGTTGTTAAGAAAATATTGTAGGGTGTTCAAAAAGAAACATTTTCCTCCTCTTGCCTTTTTCCATATCGTGCGTTTTTCGGCATAAAATGTTCATTTACGTTTGCTTTTTGTAATTTTGAAAATGCTATAACTGCGGTAATTTTCTTTTTATCCGGAAAAGTCATTACGATAAATTGTTAGAGTTTTGAAGTACTATGAATAGCCGTACATAGAATTTTTGAATTTAAAAAAAAAAATGGTCTCAAAAATTTTCAAAATGTGCTCACTTTTTGAATTTTTATCCAAAATAGTTGGTTAACGAACTTGTTCTTTCTTTTTAGGCCCTAAAAAGGTTTGCCAAAGCACAACCCAATCTGATTATTTTTTCGAAAGTTATCGTGCCTACAGACAGACAGACAGACTGACAGACAGACAGACTCAAAACGTGGAGATTTGATGAAAACCGACCAAGTCCAATTTTACATAAAACCAATACCTTCTCATTAGAATGAGAATGTAAAAAGATTCCTGAAAAACGGTTAATATTTGTAGTAATAATGGAAATGTTAACGTGCAAACAAAAGTGTAGCTATACCGAAAAGTTGATACCGACTCCTTCAATCTGAATTATAAGTAAGCAATTAAAAACTACTGAGCCAGAAGTCTTAATAATTCGAATTTGTAAGGCTTATTACCTTACTAAATAAATTAGCAGTTTTCCAGAAAAGATTGTGAGAAAAACTTACTAAAGCAATTACTAAACGACGTCGGTCGATAAAAATGATCATTTTCGTTTTGTGCACTTGGATTTCAAGTAATAAGCATTGAAATAAGATTAAAAAGTATATATGTAAATCAAAGAAAAAATTGGTTAAACAGATTGGTGGTAAATATTCTATCCATATATAAACGGAAAAAATTATTGTAATGGCCGTTTTTCTAACAGGAAACTGTATCCCCGAATCGCAGATTTTCACACCTTTGAATTCGATATACGAATTTACAAGTTTACAAGTTCGATTCCAAGTTTTGGGAAAATATTAAAATTGAAATGTAACATCAAATTGCGGTAATAACTCTACTTATTTTTATTGCAGTTGGGCCTTTTCAATCTTTGTATAATTTTCACATAAACTGTTGAATGGATGACAAATTACCCTCCTTAAAATGCCGGATAGAACCCGGATAAAACCAAGATAGAGTCGGGACTCTCTCCGGGCCTATCAGGAATGAACAGCGTTCTTTGTACCCGAGATGTATCAGGGTCTATCCGGCACTTTCACGGGACGCTAGGACAAATATTTATGCGGTCTTATCCGGAATCTATTCGGCATACAATTTCGTACTCAGGTCGTATCTGGTCCTAACTGGGATCAATTCGGCATATCATTTCTTATCCGAGTCTATCCGGGACCTATACGGCGTGCTTGAAAATTCTATCCAGGTCTTATCCGGTTCTAGCCGGGATCTGTTCGGCATACAACTTTGTACCCGGGTCTATCCGGTACCTACACGGGGTGCTTGGAAATTCTATCCAGGTCTTATCCGGTCCTAGCCGGGATCCATTCGGCTGACAATTTCGTATCCGAGTCTATCTGGGACCCATACGGAGTGCATGTAAATTCTATCTGGGTCTTATCCGGTCCGATCCGGAATCTATTCAGCATACGATTCTATATTCAGGTCTATCGGGGACCTATAAGGGGTGCTTGACAATTCTATCCGGGTCTTATCCGGTCCTAGCCGTGATCTATTTGGCATACAATTTCGCATTCGGGTCTATCCGGGACCTATATCGAGCGCTCGGAAATTCTATCCGGGTCTTATCCGGTCCTAGCCGGCATCTAGTCTGCAATGCAATTTCGTATCCGGTTCTATCCGGGACCTATACAGTGTGCTTGAAAATTCCATCGGGTCTAATTCCGTTCTAGCCGGGATCTATTCGGCATATCATTTCGTATCCGGGTCCATCCGGGTTCTATACGGGGCTCTTGGAAATTCTATCCGGGTCTTATCCGCTCCTAGTCGGAATCTATTTGGAATTGAAATTTCGCATCCGGGTCTATCCGGGACCTTACAATTATTCAATAATATGTTTAATTCAGAAAATACGATTTTAAAAATATTTTTCGGGAAAAATAATTATTTGAACAAATTCGATTTGTTGAAACAATTGAAACCTCGTTAATATATTCTTTTATATTCTTCCTATACAATATACAGTATGTATGAGTAGACATTGTAAAAAAATATGAGGCAAAATAAGAAAGATGGGGCTTTCTAGAATAGTATATTGCGTGACGAGGGTCGAAAGGCAGCGATTTCACGAGTGTGAAGCGAGCCTAACAACGAGAGTCCACTCAATCTAGTCAATCGGTGGAATGATCGATTAAGGCATGACAAAAATATTTTTTTATTGGTTTTCTTCAAATTTTAACTACACCAAAAATATATTTTGTCTGCAAACCTTACCTTTCTTTTCCTTTCAAATATTTTGTCAAGGTTTTCATAATAGAAAAAAGGCCTCGTACCATCTTTATTCGGGCCAAACCATTCTTGTGGCCGGGAGAATTTTCGAAGTGATAACTTCTCATGGCACGGTGTGAACTCACAAAACGGGGTAAGGATAAGGCTTCACAGGTAAGGCTCCACGGGTAACGCTTCCTCTCTATCTCTTCTTCGCTTCTCCCACCGACTGACTCTTTCAATCCCTCTCTATCTCGCCTTCACTTCTTCCACTCCTCTCCCTCACGCCTTTTTTTCTCACTTTATCTCACTCTCTCTCATTCTCTCTCGTCCTCTCCCTCTCTCTCATACAACTTGATACAATATCATACAATATGATGGAATATGATACAGTATTATACATACTGATGCAATACGACACAATATGATACATTATGATACAAAATAATACAATATGATGCAATACCATACAATGTGATACAATATCATATAATATAATATAATAATAATAAATCTTTATTGAGTTCGTAACAAGAAGGATATGTACATGGCAGACAGAGTTAACATAAGAACCCAAAGGGCGAGGTACAGCTTAAAGCTGCTTTCAAATCTAAATATGATACATTATCACACTATATGACAACAATATGTATACCATTAAGCCATTTCCCTGTCGGGGTAGGCGTGACACTACCCGATTCGGGTAGTGTTTCTAGGTGAATAGTTTCTTGTAGTAAATAACTACAAGTGTGGGCTCACCACACCAACGACACGCCAACAGCACGCAATTAGTAGTATTCCCGAACGGTCACCCATCCAAGTACTAACCGCGCCCAACACTGCTTAACTTCAGTGATATATATATATATATATATACATCTTATCCTTGCACGCGGGGCTCTACAAGGATTGACAAACCCTTTCCCTAGCTGCTCGTGGGAACAACAATGAAGCGAACAAACCACCAAAATGTTGTAGATGCGGTTCAAAACGATCGAACGCGCAGAGCACCCGACAATGGATCGGCAAACAATACCGATCATCCTGGAGTTCGGGGTGCTGAAAATAATTTAGATGGAAACACGACGACGAACCGGCGAAACGCCCACATTCAGTGGACGGATCAACTTAAGAATGACGTGCTAAACTGCTACGATGCCAGTATTATCCCTGTGCGCGGAGGCTTTATGGCGCGTATGCATACTCTGTGGTGCCAGAAACACCCAGAGCTTCAATACGTTTCGCATCAGTCTTTGCGAAATCAAGCCGACTACCTCCGGAAAAATGGATATGTACGCGGAGCGCTTCCTCAACCGCGGCTTGAACAAGCTGCACACGTAGATGAAACGACATTAAGACCAGCCGCAGAAAGCAGGCACCTTCTGGAACACGATCGCAATTTCAGTACAAGGAGGAACATCAACATGCAAGTTCCTCTTAAGTCCCAAGATCTGGCTGAAATGGATGCCTCCCTTCGTGGAGATATCTCGCAAGAGTCCGACTTCTGGACCATCAATTGCTCAGCTTATGGTGCTGCGAGAGCTTTGGCTGATTCAAATCGAAGGCTGAAGCCGACGATGGATCAGAAGACCAAACGACGCTTGCATCAACTGAACAAGAAAATTGGATGCGCAAGACAGAATGCGTCCCGTGTTCAGTGTGTGACTGACTACATAACATCTGGTAGACCGTTCACGGAAAGGGTTCGAAAGTTCGCCCAAGAACTAAGGACCTTGAATCACACACTGAACAAGTCAAAGCTGCTGACAATCAAGCAGCATATTGTTGACAAAATAAGCCTGTTATCTGACGCAAGGAGGAGGATACAGAAGAGGGAGAGATGGAACAGGGAAAATCAACAATTTCTTGCTGACCCATCACGCCTCTTCAGTGATGCCCCTGTTTTTGTAAAAAATCCACCCAAGCCCAAGGAGGCAGAGAATTTTTGGAGAGAGGTGTACAAGATCCCGGAAACACTAGAGTTGAAAGAAGATACTGACAATATCATCCGCTTCAAGGAGTTTTGCGACAGCCTCATAAAATCTGAGGAGGAGTGCACATCAGTCACTGCCGAAGAGGTGAAAAAAGCACTTAGAGGCACGAAGAACTTTTCCGGTGCTGGACCAGATTGTATCAAGAACTTTTGGTGGAAGAAGTTTACTTCTATACACCAACATTTGGCCCGCATATTCACCTCATATTTAAAATCGGAGACGCCCATTCCGCAGTGGCTGGTATTAGGATGCACTATACTCCTACCGAAAAAAGGCAACTTGTCCAAACCAGAGAATTACAGGCCAATAACTTGTTTGAACACACTGTATAAGATCTTTACAGCTGTCCTAAACAACAGGATTGTTCGACGAATTGAGCCTGTATAGCGAGAGATGTACGAACAACGTGGCTAGAAAAAAGGTGTAGCAGGCAGTCGAGAGAACCTGCTGATTGACAGGTGTGTCTTTAAAGACGCTACAGTCCATCAGCGTGTCCTGTCAATGGCCGGGATTGACCACCGGAAAGCTTTCGATTCAACCTCTCATAGACTTATCATCTGTCTGTTGGAAAGCTTGAAGGTACATCCACACATAGTGAGATGCATAGAGAGATTGATGCCTCTTTGGAAAACCAGATTTACCATCTCGTCTAGGAATTATCGTCTGACGACGAACAACGTCACCTTCCAGAGGGGCGTCTTTCAAGGGGATAGTATGAGCCCTTTGCTTTTTTGCATCACACTTCTGCCTCTATCTCTCGCACTACGAAATTCTCCTGGATACCTCTGTGGTGACATTAATCAGCGTGAGCATAATGTTACTCATGTATTTTATATGGATGACCTGAAGATCTATGCCGCTGGTAAAAGCAAACTTTAAACTGCTATAAATATCGTGAAGAACCACACAGGAGAGATTGGGATGGACTTTGGTTTGGACAAGTGTGCCAAAATTCATTTGAAGAAAGGAAAGATTACTGGCGTTCCCAAGGACCCCGAGCTTGTGGATATAAGTGTTATTAGATATCTCAACACTGGAGAGACCTATACATACCTGTGCGTGCCCCAAAGCCGCATTCAGGACGTAACATCAGTGAAGGATTCTCTCCGAAGTAGATACAAGCATCTTCTTCGACAGATTTGGTCTTCCAATCTGTCGGCGTTGAACAAGGTATCTGCGACTAACATGCTTGCCGTCCCGGTTCTACTCTACTCGTTTAGGGTGGTTCAATGGACGAAGAACGAGCTTAAGGCCCTTGATGTCACCACGCGTAAGATCATGCATATGCATAAAAGCTTACATATCAATTCGTCAGTTCCGCGATTACACATTTCACGCCATGAAGGCGGACGCGGACTTCTGCATCTCCAGTGTCTTCATAACCGAATTGTTTTAAGTACAGCTTACATCGTTGCGAATGGCAGAGATCCTCTCCTAAAGATGGTCAGAAACCACGAGATGATTGGCGAAGGAGCGTTCCTTTAAAAGCCGCGGAGCAAGCTGCCGAGACCCTTGGCCTGAATTTAAACATCAGAAGTGAAGAAAGTGCATTACTCCATCTAGATGCTTCACGTCTGAAAGCCGAAGTAAAGAAAGCAGAGGTTGGAAAATTTCACCAAGAGCTACACGACAAGCATATGCACGGAAACTTTCACAGAAATGTAGAAAAACAGTCCTTGTCGAAGGAGCAAACTTTTGCTTTCCTCAAATCATCAGGGCTCAATTCAGGTACAGAGGGCTTTATTTTCGCATGGCGGGACGGTGTAATCTCCACCTTAGCATATCGCGCCCGCATTTTATGTCAAGAAGTTCCCAGTGATAGGTGCAGAGCGTGTCATGCACACGCTGAGTACCTAGAACACATACTATCGGGGTGTCCGACCCACGCAGGAACAACGTATATCTATAGACATAATGTGGCCCTAAGAGTACTTTATTTCCACCGCTGTCGCTCTTACGGTGTTGGTCGCGACCCTGCCCTGCCGAAATCTCCAAGGGATATAGAGTCAATTGTCCGAAACGAGAAGTGCCAGATTTTCTGGAACTACGATTTTCGGGCAGCAGTCTCCGTTGCTCACTCGAGGCCTGACATTGTTCTCCAAGACTTCGAGAAACGAACTATATTCGTGATCGAATTCTCGGCTCCGTCCGAATACAACATGACTGCAAAGGAGAAAGAAAAAGAGGAGAGGTATCAAGACCTTAAAAGAGAGCTACAGCGACTGTACCCAAAATATTCGGTACGAGTAATTGTCCTTGTGACAGGTGCTCTCGGGGGTGCGAAATTATTACTGGTTCGTAACCTTAAAGCCATACCCGCTTGCCAAAAATATGTTGAAAATAGTCTGAAATTTTTGCCCGTGGTACTTAAGTTTAGCACTTTGTAATGATAAGAAGGAATTAAAATGGCAAATCGAACACATTCCACAATTTATGTGTTTGAAGATAATTCGGAATTAGCAACAGGCTACAGAAAGGTGTTTCATCATGAAAATTCCCATAATAATGTTCTCTTGCTAATGATTTTTTAAGGTTTACAGGAAAGTTTAAATAAGTCTGCAAGTCGTCGAGAATTTATAATTCTACACAATATTATTATAAATTATAGCCAATTAGGGCCAGTCATTTTCGGCTGTCCTTTTCCTGTCATTTTGCCTGTCGTTTCCCTGTCATTTTCTTGTGGTCGCGAAAAAATGACAGACAAAAAATGACAGGGAAAAAATGACACACCTGTCATTTTTTCCCTGTCATATCTTTTCGTAAGGGGCTACTAAAAGTATTCAGAAAATATAGCATTGATTTATGTGTCTGTGTGCAGTCTGCATTAGGGTTACCCAATGTGCACCACGAAGATGTTGCGCGATCGATCTTGACCGTCTTAGGTTTTAGAACTGCAAAAAATTCAGAAAAAAATGAAAGTGTGCATGATCTTCTTATGTTTCACAAGCGCATGAAATTTAGAAACAAATGACAATGTGAGTGAGCATCTTATGTTTTAGAACTGCATGAAATTCAGAAGCAAATGACAATGTATGTGATCGTCTTATGTTTCAAAGGAAAACGATGGAATGAAATGGTCAATGTACCAACACAAGTAGAAACAATCAGATAAGAAACTGCAAATATATAAAACGGCCCTTTTCAGGGCCAAGTTATGTACAAGACCGATTGCGCAACCTCCTCGTGGTGCACATTGGGTAACGCTAATGCCGACGACACATAAACACACAAATCAATGCTATATCTTCTGGATACTTTTAGTAGCACTACAAAATGTATGAGAGCTCGAATCAGTAATCAGCCACCCCGAAAACCCTTTATTGCATATGCAGCTCGTACTTTTATGACTTAAGATGATTTTTACACTTTTCAACGGCCATATTGCATTCGCCATCTTAAACTTTTTTCAAACTCATACAAAATTCGTACTCACCCTGGCGGACCGGCCGAACGCAAACATTACGCTACAGCGTAACGGTAAAGTAATGCTAAAGTAATGGTAAAGTAATATGGCATTATAATTAATAAAGGAAACAAAATTAATATGTAAACTGTTGCAATTATAATAAAACGTTGAAATTTACGTTCAACGGTCATGCCGCAATTGCAACAAGTTGCTTTTGCAGCATTAAAAAATAAAAAAACATAGTGACCGTCATTGCAGTCGGGCCCCTGCATATTGGCAACCCGCTAACGTGGCTTTAAGTGGGTTGCCAGTCTGCAGGGACCCGACTTGAATGACAGCCACTTTGTTTTTTTATTTTTTAACGCTGAGAAAGCAACTTGTTGCAATTACGGCATGACCATTTAATGTAAATTTTAACGTTTTATTATAATTGCAACAATTTAAATATTAATTTCGTTTCCTTTATTAATTATAATGCCATATTACTTTAGCATTACTTTACCATTACTTTACCGTTACGCTGTAGCGTAATGTTTGCATTCGGCCGGTCCGCCAGGGCAGCGACCACGAAAGCCCTTTATTGCATATGCAACTCGTACTTTTATGACATAAGATGATTTTTACACTTTTCAGCGGCCATATTGCATTCGCCATCTTGAAATTTTTTTTAACTAATACAAAATTCGTGATCAGCGACCACAAAAACCCTTTATTGCATACACAACTCGTACATTAATGAAATAAAATGATTTGTACATTTCTCAGCGGCCATATTGGATTCGCCATATTGAAATTTTTTAATCTGATAGAAAATTCGTAATCACTGACCCGAAAAACGCTTGAAAAGTGAATTGAATTTCTATCAGGGTCGTGTCTGGTTTCTATCGGGTCTTATCTGGTATTTTAAGCAGGGTATACTTCAAAAACCTCTGTCAACATTCTTCTCACTTTCTGAGCACTTTATTCACACTCGGATTCCAACAATTCAGGATTTCATATATATATATATATATATATATATATATATATTAGGGTGGAGCGAAAAAATAAAAAGTCGGCTTTTCGAAACAGCCGAGTGTGGAAAAGTTGTGGATTGACATACCTAAGCACATATTAAAATTTCAGCCCGATCGAATAATGTCTTCTGCCTCCGAAAACTCCTCAAAAATGTGAAATTTTAACGAAAAATTGCATTTTTTGCTAAAAAATGTTAAGTTTTAATAAAACTTATAAACTATATGTATAAGTACAATTTTTATGTTAAACAATGTTTTTCGTGGTAAAACTACCTGTATATTACGTTTGGGAAAGTCTAGTACGCTGTATTTGATGTGTTGCCCAGCCCAAATGAGACCATATTATAAGCTAAGAAAGGAATTTACCATTTTCATTAGTCATTTCTAGTATTACATTTGTACAGCTCTCGGCTCACAGAATTTGAAGATTCAGTGACTCAGAGCTCACCACGTGAAGGCGGCTGTACTCCAAGTTCCTCCCACACCATGCACCCAACCTACCACCCATTAGCATAGTGTGAGTTAACAATTGTTAACACGCATTTTCAAAACAGTGAAATTTTAATATCATAAATATCCTGTTTAGAACCTGTATTGGTTTTTTGTGTTCCAAATCGGCATTTGTGACCGCGAAGTCAATTTCGCGAGTATCAAACCATGTCGCTGTTCCTCCCCACATACATGAGTGGCTGCATCCGTGACAACCTGGACGTATCTTTCCACAGCTTGCGTGTGGCATGGAAGCAGGGGGTGAAGATATTTAGCGACTGAGACGTTTGTCACTATGTCTATCAAATAATCTATCAGTATGTCTGCCAACAGAGGCGGCTCAGTGATGGAGGTCCCAGTCCAAGATATCAGATCAATGTAATCAGGTGCATCAAAATTAATTTTAGGAACTCTAACAGACCTAGGCCTAATGGTCCCATCTTGTATTTCAGACATTCTGTATTCTAAAATGCGACGTTTTGCAGGCTCTCTGACATGCGGCCTCTCGTCAGAGATCATCGCAAGCAGCAAGTTTTCTGGGTGGCAAAGAAAGCCGTTTGTTTGAATCACTCTATCAACAACTTTCCTCTGGTCTTCAGGGAGAAACCGCGAGTATCGAATCAGAGACCACACATGCCTGGCACCTTTCGTGCAAGATGGGTCGCTTTTGATTAGAAACCAAACAGGGCCATATACTTTCATAATATAATTCACAAGTGATACCAGCTCTGGGCATGGATTTGATGTTCCTACGTACATTCGAAGAATTCTGTTGGCTGTAGTCAGCCATCGCGAATGAGAAATAGGGCCTGGATCGCGTTTGGCCAGGTCCTCGGGGCAAACTCCAATTTCCACGGCACGAATCATGTCGAGGAGGTATTGTTGATCGGTACTGAGCTCAGTTAAAGTTAAGCTTTGAACGTTTGAGGAGATTGGTCGGAATTCAACTACGGGCAAAGAAGTGCACTTTGATAATTGCTGGCCGATGGGCCCTTTATAACTTGAAGGCCAGTAGTCTCGCCATCAAGTGACTGAAATAGGTGTCTAAGAGGCAATTCATTGCAATGAAGAAGGCAAATCAGCCACTGCAATGGGCGGTTTAATTTTTCCTCAATAAGACGAATAACTCCTTCCACGTGTCCTGTATTTGTATTAGTTCCGTCTGAACCTATAGCTGAAATATTGTCAATGTCTATGCTGTCGGTCTTAGCCTCGAGAAATTCAATCAGACCCGTGGAGATCGAGACGGCTTTGCTTGAAGTAGGAGTAATATGTCCCCAGTATAATGATCCTGGCTCTCGTATAATAGTGATATGTTCCTCTTGGACACATCTGCGGTATTGTTTGTTTCCCTCTTCTACTAAGATAAGGGTTTTGTCCTTGCGCCCGCCAAAATACAACCCCAACAAAGGTGTTTCAATACTCTCAGCAGAGATCTCTCTCATTTCTCTCCTCATCCTTAAACGTTCCCGCCTAACCTTATTTCTATCAATGAGGTTTGTAAAATTATTCTCGGACACCAAACCGACATCCTGCAAGACAGCTGAGGCTATGGCAGCAACGGATCTGTCCGACAAGCCGTACCTATCGCTGACTAGAGCTGTTTTAGAAAGAACTAAACGATTTTGAGAGGAAGAAAGTTGCTGCCCTTTTGAGGTGGATGGGGAGAAATCATCATTGTTAGTATCACTCTTGGTCAGACACTCAATACTACCATGATTGCTATTCTCATCTTCTGGCTAATCTACTTCCCTCCCTCTGGAAGTACCATCTGGCGACTTTAGAGGTCGGGCAGCTTCCTGTTCTTTCCTAGCCTCCCTCTTTTGAAGAACAGCGGTTGCTTCTTTGTCAAGAGTATCGATGACCATTTTTCGGACTGTTCTCTGATCAATAAGAAACGCGTGTTCTCTCTGTGGAACTTTTCTCTCTTTGGTATAAGAGCATAAAGCAAGGTCTGAACATTTTCAAGAGCATATGTCGAAAAGGCTTGTTTGCGCATGTAATTTAAAACGTTCAATAGTTTTGGCAACTTTATTGCAGCTTTGAAGTTTGCGATGTGACTTCATGATGGTTTTATATTTTTCATGATAAGCCTTTAACATTTGTACACCTCTTCCATGCGTAACATGTGGTATTGATGCTTTTTCGTACACGGAAATAATCTCCTTGGCTATGTTCTCAGCAATGTCAGAAAACAAGGGTTCTTTGTTTCCCACTTCGGGTGCTAAAGGTTGTCTTTCGAAAGCACAGCCTTTGATAACATCTTCATACGTGGGAAGTTTAAAAGAAGACAGTTCTTTTGGATCACCAAACGTAGGGCAGTTGAACGTCGAAAGACTTAAACTTCGACGAAGTTGCCATTGCAACTATGAATAAATGCAGAGAAGCGAAGGAAATTACACCTGGCACCAGTTAGCAACACCAGATTGAACAGAAGTATGAAAGAAAAAGATACAGCAACAAGAATATGACAGAAGCGCCAAATGAAAAATGTTAAGAACCAAACGTGCACTTTAAGCCCAATATAAACAAATGAGACAGAATACACTAGGACGACAACGTGGTCTAACAAAAAGACTATTACATAGAAGAACAACGATAGCCGCTAAACTCCGTAAAGGCAGCGAATATCACAAACGAAAAAGGATGCCACCCGCTAACTTACAGAAAGCTTCGTGCTCTAGCTTTGCCCCGACAGGTTTCGATGTGTCTCAACAGAACCAACGCACGCAACGAATGAAGCCGCCGGAACGGCACCGCGGCGTGGCAGCAAGGAGTGGGAAGAATGACTTTGAGCGGCGTAGGAATAAAGTGTTAGACTTACTGAATAGACAACAAATCGTAATCGTGAATATCTTTACCAAAACAGTCTGTCGTTCTCCGAATAGTCTCCTGTCTGTTGCTCCACTGTTGCTTGTCTTGTTGTTCCACTCTTGCCGGGCACGTGTGTTACGGTCTACAAATGTATTTTTAATCACGAAAAACATCGTTTAACATAAAAATGTACTTATACATGTAGTTTATAAGTCTTATTAACACTTAACATTTTGTAACAAAAAATGCAATTTTTCGGTAAAATTTCACATTTTTGAGGAGTTTTCGGAGGTAGAAGATATTATTCGATCGGGCTGAAATTTTAATATGTTCTTAGATACGTCGGTCCACAACTTTTTCGCACTCGGCTGTTTCGAAAAGCCGACTTTTTATTTTTCCGCTCCACCCTAATATATATATATATATAAAGTTCAAAGTTTGTCATAAGGACAACCGCAGGATTTTGCTGGGAGCGGGTTCTTATCTGAAAAATTGCACTCGCTCCCAGCGAAATCACGTTAAAATTTCAGCTTTAACCACGTCTCACGTCCGTAAGATAGGTGGTTACAATCTGCGACAAATTCAATACAATGATCCGGCAAAAGTCTCGTGCAACCTCATGATACGGAGTAACCTTGACGGTTCCTGTGCAGCAATTTGGCGAAGGAAACTGATCATGATCCTGCAACGGCACCTCTGCATGATCCTGTACAGGTGCCTGTACAGAAACGTGTATAGGATCCTTCTCAGAGAGCCATCAAAGGAATCTTTGGAAGGATCCTGTACAGAACCACGTATAGGTTCGTTAACAGAAAGCCATTGCGAAAATTGATGACGCTTACAGCTATAAGCTTGCATTCCTTTTATTCCCTTGAAGAACCAACTCACTATCGAGACAGCAAAGCCACCAGCGAACCCTCGCGGATTAGTTCCTATGCAGGTTCATGTACAGGATCCTGAACATGTTCCTGTACATGAACCCACACATCAATTGACTCTGTGAAGGAACCTGTGCAGGAACATTCAAAGGTTAGCTTGTATATAGGTTCCTTTGCAGGATTATGTACATTTTCCTTCGCTAGATTCCTGCACAGGAACGGTCAAGATAAGCTGTAAAGGTTCGTGTGCAGTTTCGTGTACAGTTTCGTGTACATGAACATGTGCAAGATCCTCCGAAGTTCCTGTACAGGCATTTTCAGCTGGGTGCATTTTCCCTGGAAGTGTTTTAGCATTTTGTTGACACACAGGGATGCTCTTTAGGCTATTAACCAGTGAAACCTTGGCACCTCTTAGAGCGCCGATGATTAACACGATTAGCTTCACAAAATGTTCCGGGTATAACTATCGCAACTCCCTCATAAGATCTGTATACCACTCTTTCTCTTCTTTCTCCTTGGCTGTGACGTTTTTGTCAGCGGGAGCTGAAAATTCCATAACGAACGTAGTTCATTTCTCGAAGTCAAGGAGAACTATGTCAGGCCTCGGATGCGCAACAAAAACGATTGCCGAGAATATGAAGTTTTAGTATAAGCGGCACTTCTCATTTTCGACAATTGACTCTATCCCTAGGAGCGCTTGGCGAAGCGGTATTGAGGACAATGCCGTAAGAGTGACAGAGATGGCGATAAAGTGCTCTTAGTGCCGCGTTGTGCCTTTGGATGTAGGTGGTTCCCGCATGAGTTGGACAACTAGATAGTATGTGTCCTAGATGCTCGGAGTGTGCATGACACGCTCTGCAGTTATCATCGGGAATATCTTGGATCAAAATGTGGCGACGCTACGCTTGAGTGGAAGTGACATCGTCTTGACATGCCAAAATGAAACCCTCCGTGCCCGACTTCAATCTGAAATGGATAAGAAATGGATAAGATTTGATGCATTTTCTCACCCCTGATATTGAACTCAAGGCCGAATGCTTCAGCATCCTCCTCCGCTGCTTTGTACAGAAAACTCCCTTTGCCCACTTCTTCGTGGTTCCCGACCATTCTAAGAAGAGGGTCTTGTCCATTTGCAACCACCTAGGCGGTGTGACATGTGGAGTCGAAGAGCAGAAGACTCCAGATGCATGCTTCTTTTCATGTGCAAAACCTTTCACGTCCCGATATCAAGGCATCTGAGCTCGTCCCTCGTCCATGGAACCACTCCAAATGGTTCGGAAGACCATATTCGTCGGATGAGACGTTTCTATTTGCATGGGAGAGTATCCTTTATAGATGTCACTTCCTAAATGCGGCTCTGTGGAACGCCCAGGTATATCTTTCCAGCGCCAATGTGTCGTATAGCGCTTCTGTCGACGAGCTCAGGGTCTTCGGCGATGCCATTAAGTTTTCCTTCCTTCAAATACACCTTGGCGCATTTCTCTAACCCGAACTGCATTCCAATCTCTTGAGTGTACTTTTTGACAATGTCTAGAGCTAGATGTAGTTTCTCTTTACTTTTTGCATAGATCTTGAGATCATCCATGTAAAATACATGAGTTACCTCATGCTTTCGATCGCCAGGTTTGGCGCAGAGGTACCCTTCGGAACGGCGTAGTGCGAGAGATAGTGGCGATAATGTTAGCCAAAGAGGAGAGGGCTTACAGTTTCGCCCTGAAATAGGTCTCTCTCTGATAGGTGACACTGTTAGTGATCACACGATGTTTTCCAGATGAGATAGTAAATCTGGTTTTTTAAAATCTCTCTATGCACCTCATGATGTGTGGATGAACCTTCAAGCTTTCCAACAGACAGATAATAAGTCTATGGGAGGTTGAATCGAAAGCTTTCCGGTAATGAATCCATGCCATCGATAGAAAGCGCTGATAGGATGCTGCGTCTTTACAGACACATATATCGATAAGCAGGTTCTCCCGACATCTTGCTACACCTTTTTTTGAGCCGCGTTGTTCATACATCTCTCGCCCCACAGGTCCAATTGTCCGAACAATCCTATCATTCAGGCTAGCTGTGAAGATCTTATAAAGTGTGTTCAGACAAGTTATTGGCTTGTAATTCTTAGGGTCAGCTAAGTTGCCGTCTACGGCAGGAGCACTGTGCGCCCTTTCACTAACTACTCCGGAATAGGCTTTTTCGACTTTAGATATGAGGTGAAAATTCATGCCAGATGCTGGTGGGTTGAAGGAAACTTCTTTCACCAGAAGCTTTTGATACCATCTGGTTCCGGAGGTGAATAGTTCTTCATGTCTCTTAATACGTTTTTCACCTCCTCAGTAGTGATGGGTGGGCATTGCACAGCTCCTTGAAGCTATTTATGCTTTTTGAGTCTTCCTCAAGTGGATGTTGAACTTCATAGACATCTCTTCAAAATTCTTTGACCTCCTCTGGTTTGGGCGGATGGTCGACAGTAACTGGAGGGTCTTGGAAGAGTTTAGATGGGTCAGATAAAAACTGTTAATTTTCTCTGACGGATCCGCAGTTCGCGCGCGAACTGTTTAACATTGGCAGTGAAAATTCTTCCAGATGTTATGAAGTCAATCACACACTGAATGCGGGACGCGTACTGTCTTGCCCAGCCTATCTTTGTGCTGAGTTGATATATTCGTATTTTGTTCTTATGAACAACTGTTGGTTTTGTTTTACGGTTTACATCTGCCAAGGTTCTCGCTGCATTGTACACGCCACAATTGATAGTTCAGAGGTCGGATTCTTCGGAAAAATCTCCACGAAGCTCGTCATTCAGTTCAGCCACATCTTTGGGCTTGGAAGAAACCTGACTATTGATGCTTCTCCGGGTCCTGAAGCATCGTTCTTCCTTGATTGGATGCCTGTTCGCGGTTGATCTCAGTGTTGCCTCACTTTTTCTGTTGCCAGCTTGTTCTGGCTGCGGTTGAGTAGGCACTCCGCTTATATAACCCCTTTTTCGGAGCTCCTCGGCACGGTTTTGCCGAGTCAGTGACGGTCAGTGAGTGATGGAATACGCTTGCAGTGAACCCACTGAGGAACTTCTATCGATTTTTCAGTTTGTGGTAGAGAAAATAGATCAAGTTCTGATTTCGAGCATTCACACGAGTGTGAGTGTTAGAAAATGCCTAAAATGCTCTTTT
Organism: Andricus quercusramuli; assembly: GCA_932178445.1. Taxonomy (NCBI): domain Eukaryota; kingdom Metazoa; phylum Arthropoda; class Insecta; order Hymenoptera; family Cynipidae; genus Andricus; species Andricus quercusramuli. Next base: position 11,801 of record CAKNXH010064475.1, on the reverse strand, counting down.
TCTCTAATTTTGTACGTATTTTACAGTCGTTTTACGCTTAATCTTCTTTTCATTCGTCTTCTCTTTTTTGCCTTTTTCTTAATCTTCCTCTTCTTCTTCTTTCTTGAGTTGATATTACCTTTACCGACGATACACGATGCACTGAGTTCGCTGAGTTTAGCTGGTCATGTTTCAAGCGAACGTGTTCACTGACTTCTGGTGCACTAGTAATTGCACGCACTCATTCATTTACAGACTAGTAGACACCTGACGGAAAAATGCTGCTATCGGTTTTAACCACGTACCACTCAAAACTTCTTATCATTTTTTCTCCGTTTGCTAACAATTTTTAAGTGATTCATCTTGAAGATAATATATTCTCGGTAATTCAAATATTTGTACGATATCTTTACCATTCGTCTGATCATCAGTTTGTTCATCAAAGAAATCATACTTTTGCTCGGGAAATTTTGGATTTGGATCGTCATTGAACATGAGAATAAGCCGATTTTCTAATACACTTTCCCAAGGCCACACATAAAGGAATGAGCATGGTTTTTGAATCTCCATGAGACCAACTGTTCAACGTCCTCGTAATCGAATTTCTCGAGGCAATTGTGTTGTAAAATGCGTGATTTTATTGTCGGGATAATATTTCATATTACTACCACTAGGTATAATGAGATAACACTGATGTTCATTCATTTTCGATGTTTTATTTCAGAAGCAGGTATCCAAGAATAGAATTTGTTAGTATATTCGGCACACTTGCCGAAACTTTCATTTTATAATCTTTTCAACATGTTTGAATTACTTTTTCAACAATAAACTTGTCCTTGTGCACATCTGTATCCCTTACATCTGCTAATTCTTGTTCATAAAAAAGGCCATAAATAACTTCACCATCCAAACCTTCTAACTCGTATATAATAGGCGAATATGTTCTCCACGTTTTAACCCATTTAATAACAAAGAATTCCTTAGTCAATCTCGATTCATATCCTTTCTCGAAGGTGCCACGTGAACGACTGATGTATACGACATCGCCAACCTTATACAATATAGGCTTTTTCTATTTGTCGCTTGTGAAATAACGTCGTTGTAAATTTTTTCGTGCGATGGGTGCATTCTCTAGAATAACATCAGATGGCGGCATACCAATACTAGAATGACGTATATTATTATATGATGTTACAATTAATTGAAGGATATCAATATATCTGTGAGTGTTCCGGTGAGTAAAGTATTGCCATATACGCTCTTGGAGAGTGCGATTAAAACGCGCGACAACTGCTGCTTTGACAGTAGGATTGCGTGCAACTTGGAACTTTATTTCACGATCTTGAAGAAATTTCTGAAAGCTCACGCCGACAATTTCTTCTTCTCTGTCAGTTTGCAGGCAAATCGGTATGCGGTTATTACTTTTCTCCAGAATACAAGTAAATGCATTTTGTAGGTGTTTCTGATACCAATCTATTTAGATTATAAAATTTTCCAAGTGGGAAAAGAAAACAATACAAAATATTCAAAAGCATCTATAAAATACCTAAATTTAATATATTCTTTTTTACAAAAATCTTTTGATAAAAAAGAATGATTTCTTAGAATAAAATTGAGGTAAAAATATGTAAACTCAATTCAAAGAAATCTTACATTATTTATAAGCAACCCTGCAGATTGGAAAGAATCATGAGTTTAGTGTCTCCGTTAAGCAAATTTTTTATTCAGATTGAAATGAACTTCATTTCATCATGAATAATTTTCGCAAAAAAGCTAGAAAAAGGTTCATAACAAAAAATAAAATTCAAGAACAATCTAACTCTTCGGCTCATTATAGACAAAATAACATAATAAAAAAAGAGGGGAAAAAGTCAACCAAAAACCAACCTCTCACTTTTTACTTTTTCCGTCCTTTTTGTACTACGAGGGAACCAACATGTTTCGAGGTCAATTTAAACCTCATCAGGGATTATTTATAGGGATAACTAGAGGTATGGGTAATTAATATACCTGTAAAGAAAATATTTTTTTCATTTAGTGTGAAAAAAAAATTAAGTTTAATGTATAACAAAAAATTTTTTTAATTGAGAAATTTATTATTCAATGCAATGTAAATTTTTCCATTATCTAGTCAAAGAAAATTACTGTAACCAATTAATTACTCTATCCCAAACTTTGTTATATCTTGAGAAGTCCTTCTCTAAATTGATAGCTTTGTTACCTTCTCTCTTTATAAATAACATTGCCATAAATTCTCTCTTTTTCTGGCTTTTTTCATGATAAAGAATTTTAATATAATTTTAAATAAAATCATGACCATGTGTAATCTTATGTTTCGAAAGGACTGAGTGATACCTAGAACTTCTGCGAAAATTATTTTCATATTCATTTTTTCTAAGTCTAAGTGCACTTTTTGTCTGCCCTATATAACTTGCATTGCAATCATTTCAATTAATTTTGTAAATAACACATTTTTTGTCTACCTTTTCATATCTTTCTTTTCCCAATTTTACAATCATATTGCTCTTAAAAGGAACTCTATAAATAGTATGTAAACCTAATTTTCCCAACATTGATTTCAAAATGTTAGGAATTTTCCCAAAGTACGGAAGAACAACAGTGTTAAATGTATTATAATCCTCTCTATTTTTTATATTTTGATCATTATTTTTGTTTTTGATATAATTTATTCTGTTCTGCATATGTTTTTCAATGAATTCAAAAGGGTAATGGTCAAGAAAAAGATTTTTGTTTGCATAGTTCTATATTTTCCTCATGGAATATTGGATGTGATAATTTGAGGGCTCTATCAATCAAATTTTTGATGATTCCTATCTTATACTGAATAGAGTGATTTGAGAGAAAACTATGTGTTCTACCTGAACAAATCTTTTTTCGATGCTAGTCAGTTATGATATGTCTTTCATCTGTTTTAATTAAAGTCAAATGTAGAAAATTTAAATTTCCTTCAGTTTCAATTTCAACTGTAAACTGTAATCTTGGGTGTTTACTATTGAAAGCATTAAGAAGAGTATTAACATCATTTTTATGTACACTAAGTACTGAATCATCAACATATCTTGCATAAAAATCAATATTAAAATCAAATTTTTGAAAAACTTCATTCTCTAAGTCCTCCATAACAATTTCAGCTAAAATATGTGATAAAACGGATCCAATAGGAGTTCCAAACTTTTGTTTATAATAATTATTATTGAATTTGAAAAATACCGAATGAAAAACATATTTTATAGCATCAAGAAATTGTTTTTTCGGTATTTTTGTATTAATTTCAATCAAATCCCAACAAGTCGAATAGTGAATATGAAAATGCAGACTATATTTCTGATTGGAATAAATCGTAAGAATATTAGACTCTTACACACACAAAATTACAGTTTTTCTAAGTTGCTGTATTAAATTTCGTAATGGATTCGAATAACGAAAATTGGTATATTGCTATGAAAGAAGCGAAACAAATGCTTTGCAATCTTTCTAAACCACTAAACGAAAAATGGGGGTCACCTGATCTTGTATTTTACGCTGGCACATGGCAAAAAGAAGGACGGGTGGAATCGTTTTTGTTGCGCATCCGAGGCCTGACATAGTTCTCCTTGACTTCGAGAAACGAACCATGTTCGTTATCGAATTTTTGGCACTAACTGACAAAAACGGCACAACCAAGGAAAAAGAAAAGGAAGAGAGGTATAAAGATCTTATTAGGGAGTTGCGATAGTTATACCCCAAATATTCTGTTAAGCTAATCGTCTTAATCATCGGCGCTCATGGAGGTGCCAAAGTTTCACTGGTTAATAGCCTGAAAAGCATCCCTGTGTGTCAACAAAATGCTGAGACACTTGCGGGGAAAATGCAGAAGGCGGTCGTCCTTGGGTCACTCCGTGTTCTCACGGTGCACGATACTTTTGCCGGATCATCGTATTGAATTCATCGCAGACTGTAACCACCTATCTCACGGTCGTGAGACGTGGTTACATTTGAAATCCTGCGGTTGTCCTTATGCCAAACTTTAACTATATATATATATATATATATATATATATATATATA